>JAMYWD010002253.1:0-11136 GCA_028583415.1 Protea cynaroides
GACTTGAGAGTAGGAGAGCTTCAAGATGCTCAGTGTGTGTCTGATCAGCGGATGGTTGAGTTGACAGCTAGTCTCCGGAAGACCCAGACTCAGGTAGCCTGGTTGACTAGAGTGTATGTTGAGGACTATGACAGAGATCGCGAGGCACCTCCTCCTCCATCACCTCCAGCTCCATGATGTCTATTTTTTTTTCTTTTTTTTCTTTTTTGTACTACAGAGTAACTGTCCAAGTTGTGGACTGTACTCCGCTTTGGATATGTATATAAACGTGCTTTTGACTTGATGTATATAAAACTAGTTTTTCCTTTTATATGTGTATTATTCTCTTTCTTAATCTTTGTCTCAATCAACACAGGTGCTTACAGTGTGTTCTTCTTAAAGCTTTTAAATTTTATCCTAACTCAGTTTACGAACTTTATGGAAATATACTGGTTTAATAGACAACGCCTGAGAGCTCTGATACCAAGTTGTCACACCCCAATTCTACACTATTCAGAATGGTGTGATGAACCGCTAATAAACCAACAGTTCATGTAAGACCCATGTCAATCGAACCCGATCTTACCAACTTGAACCAGATTTACCCATCATGGTCGAGTCAAATGGACCAAGGGCATGAAGGAGATCGAGATCCCAGGTATCAAATCGACCCAAAAATACTTTATTTTAAGGGAGGGTCGCACACCCAGCTAAGCAGGGTCGGACCTCCCAAAACAGAAAGTTAGACCCTCAGTTTTGAAGGGAGGGTCGGACAGCTTAAGACCCTAGGGTCGACGGGATCATCGACCCTCCCATCGACCCTCGGATCCTTCCGAAAATAGAAAATAGGAAACTTCGAGATTTTTGATTGGATTCCTTCCTAATCTCAAAGGGGTTTATTTTAGGATGTTTATAGCCTATTTAAAGGACGTCCCTAAGCCACTTTCACTCCTTTCACAACCCTAATTGAATTGAGAAAAAGAGAGGAGAAGGAAACGAGGAAGAAGAGAGGCAAGGAAGAGAACCTAGCAAAAAGGAAGAGAATTTCAGAGGAAAAGTAATCTTCACAGGTATGGATACTAATTCCATGAGTTTCTACAGACCTTAGGATAATTATTGAAGTGAGAATGATCTCGAAGAAACCCAAACCATCCATCCATGGTTAGGTTTTCATGGAAAATCATAGGAGGATGCACAAAAACTATTTAGATGGTTTATACATGGTTCTAGATCATGGAATAAATGTTGAGTGAATGTAGGAAGCAAGCCATAGGACCCCAAACACGAAGAATGGATTAAAAGTGGAAATTGGACTAGAGTGCACCGAGGGTCGCACCGAGGGTCGATAGACCATCCGACCCTAGGTGTTTATGACCATCGACCCTCAGCATTCGGGAAGTCCAGAAAGAGGGGAGGGTCGATAGACCCATCGACCCTAGCATCGACCCTCAGTTGACAGAATGGTTTTTAAATTTCGAATTAATTCTAATTAAATTC
Organism: Protea cynaroides; assembly: GCA_028583415.1. NCBI lineage: Eukaryota > Viridiplantae > Streptophyta > Magnoliopsida > Proteales > Proteaceae > Protea > Protea cynaroides. The sequence goes on from JAMYWD010002253.1 coordinate 1,477, forward strand.
TATCAACTTTGTTAGTTCTTCTAGCAATATAATAACAGTATAAAGGTGATTTTAAAGCTTGGAAAAGTATCTTTTAGCAAGCTAAGGTGAGGAACCTTAACCCCAAACTAAATTGGTTAATAATAAACTGTTTTCTATTTCTTAAGTCCTGTACTATGTTTGATTCTATGCGAATATGTTTGTAATGTGCATACAACATGCCATCCAATTTTTCTATTACTTAATCATGCATATTTACTTTATTGTTTATAACATGATGTTGACGATGATGATAGGAATAGGCATGTGCTTGTATGTGTGTGGTTGATGTGCTTGATGCGGGCGAGTATCAGGGGAGGTGTGATGAGAACGTCAATAAACGTTAACCTTTGGCGGATCTCAGCACTTTAGCTCTATCTCTAACTCAAGTCTTGTGCATTGGCATCGTCGTAACGCCATTACTTTAGCAGAACTATTATGTCGTAGAGTATCAGGGGAGGTGGTCTCGGTCCTTGTAGTCTCTGACTCTACCGGGGGGCCTTAGCTCTATCTCTATGGACATTCTGAGGGATGCTGGGGTGAGGCCTTGGATACACTGTTTGGCATTAGGATTGGTTAGTTGCGAGCCGAGTTTGCAGCCCTCGCCAATAGGGGCTTACGTGTTGGTATGGCACTATATAGCAATAAACGTAACCTTTGTTATATATTGTTCATGATTGGGTGCATGTGAGTTAACGATAAACGTGATCTTCGGGTAACGTCACACACTCGTGTATAGAGGCGGAGTCAATAAACGAGACCTTTGGCTACCTCAACCTTTCTATAGCATACTGCAAACTTATATACCAGACCAAAGATATAAATTGATTTTTCTTTGCATGCATATGTAATGTTGCATTGTTTTGGCTACTCACTGAGCCATGTTGTGTGCTCACCCCTCGACGTCGAATATTTTTAGTTGATGATGCAGGTTACACAGTTGAAGATTGTATGAACGCGCCTACGTACGGGAATATAGCAGCAATGGACGCTGGAGTTGAAGATGATACACACGACTCCTCTTGCGAGTGCAACTCGTGTGTATTTGATTAGATATTTTTATAGGTTTGTTTGATTGGATTTATAAAGACTTGTATTTGATATTTAAATATTTATTTCTCAGTTGAATACAAAATAATTTGCTATTAAATTACTGATATCATCTTAGTTTTCAGTTCATTTATTTACAAGATTTCTGTTATTGTGTATTTACTCTGATTATGATTGTGGATGCGTGTAAGTTTGGATAACGCGGGGATAGCCTATTTGAGATCCTGGTTAAACCATTGGTTATTTAGCGATTCGTCACACCATTCTGAATAGTACGGAATTGGGGTGTGACAACTTGGTATCAGAGCGTCTCAGGCCTTGCCCGCCGAACTGACACACATTCAAGACCATTGTGAACTGAGATAGGATAAATTAAAAGCTTTAATACAAACACACTGTAAGCACAAATGATGATTAAAACCAAATTAAAAAGAGAATAATGCATCTATTAAAGGGGAAACAAGTTACATACAATGAGTGAGAGAAACAAAATGTATATACATCGCTAAAGCAGAGTACAGTCCACAATCCGGACAGTTACTCTGTAGTACTAGAAAAGTAAAGTACAAATCAAGAAGCTGGAGGCGAAGGAGGAGGTGGGGCCTCACGATCTCTGTCATAGTCCTCAGCATAGACCCTAGTCAACCAGGCCACCTGGGTCTGGGTTGTCTGGAGACTAGCTGTGAGACCGGCTTTCCTCTTATCAGTCGCACGCTGCACCTCTAGGAGCTCTACCATCCGAGCGTCTGATGCGTGCTGAGCAGCAAACAGCTCATCCATCCTCAAATCAGATCTGCGCTGAGCATCCCTGAGCTCACGCAATATCTCCATCATATCAGAAGGTGGATGGGAAGGACCGGCCTCAGGTGCAGGAGCCGCCGCAGAAGATGTACCAACCCCAGACGCATGTGTGGGTGATGGCGGGGGTATCGCGCCAACATCCATTTACATGCGATCGTCATCGTCGACCGGATCCCCACGAGCTCTAGCAGCAGCAGCAGCAGCCTCCGCATCAGCCATCTCGACCCGAGTGTGAGGGCGCACCATTGCGTTCCTCTCCTAATCTCTAACCTCTGCATCTCGCAGCCCCATCTTGCAGATAGCCTCCCAATCTAGAGGCGACGAGAAGGTCTTCTCCTGGATCTTCTCATCTACTAGATCCACCCCCAGACGGGTCAAGAACACTATAATCATGCGTCCATAGGGTAGATTACCCCTATGACCGGACAATGTGGCACTAATCATCGCCCGCATGATGATGTAAGGAAGGCAGACCGGCTGACGAGTGCGGATGTTGTAGATCAAGGACTCGGGTCAGCCGAGACACCCTCTCATAGTGCCCACTCGTGGGATCAGATTATGCCGGATAATCTTGCGTAAGACCCGTGGAGCTGGACGCAAGTAGCAAGCTCTCATCCGCCATCTATCGGGACGGAGCAACCGGGTTGTCGATCTCTCGCCCTCATCTCCATCTCAACAAACCGTGGCTCTCCCGGCGCCGACAAGACACCATAGGGCCATCATAGGGAATGCCCAACAGATCGGCCAGTTGCCGATAATCAAAGGAGATGTGCACCCCCTTGACGTAGCTGGTGATGCGCAACTCCAGACCGTTTTCAACATCATTGTAATTCCCCACCACCTGGAGATTACAATAGAACTGGCGCACCAAGTATGGACATGTGCACGCGTCGTATGTGATGACAGGGAGCCACCCCATATCACCAAATGCTCCCTCTACATTGAACAAGGCTAGCTCAGCCAAGTTCACCATGCGACCCCCTTCCACTTTCTTATGGGCATAGTCAGCAACTGTGGCTCGGCTTCATTCGAACGGAAGCGAAGTGGATCACGCAATCTTGGCACTTTGGTACGGGCCATAGTATCTGCAAATAAGAAAGAGAAAAGAAACAAGGAGTTAGCAGGATAAAAATCCGAAATTTGATTTAATAACGACGTAAGTTGACCATAAAGTCCCATTTCTCAACATACAAGTGGGCATAAGAACTTACGTAGGTTAAAACATATCCTACAACCCACATGCAGTAGGAAATTTTAACTGACGATGTCCAATTTGAAGAAATTCAAGAAAAATTGAAAATGTCGACAAATTAGGGTAAAAAGAGAAAATTTCAAGTTTCTCGATGACCAACCGATGAAACTCAGAAATTGTTGAGGGCTTTCGTTCCTCGAGACACCAATAATAAAAGCCCCCAACAAAAATCAAATTTTTACGGTTGGAAAAAGTTTAATTTGAAAAATAGGAGTTAAACGGGCAAAAACCTAGAAAAGAAAACCTAAAAACAGGTAAAAACGGGAAACCATACCTGTAGGGATGACGTGGACGTTGAAACCCGGAGTTAAACCGACCAAAAACAGTAGAGTGGCACTGTAGCAACTCAGAGAGTAGAGACAAGTCGAAACGGAGGAGGAATAGTGAGATATGACCCAAAATCGGATCTTAAAAATTTGATTTTTGGTCCGAGGGTCGGACAATTCGACTGACACCATCGACCCTCGGATCGACCCTCCAATCGACCCTCGGCTCTCGAGAATCTGACAGAAAATCAAGGGTCGGACTGAGGGTCAGATACCCATCGACCCTCGCATCGACCCTCAGCTCTCGGGAAGAACAGGTCATTCCCAGGGTCGGATACCAAGGGTCGGGCATACCATCGACCCTCACCATCGACCCTACATAGAAAAGACAGTATTTTTTTACAGAATGAATTGGGGATTTTGAGTTTTATATCGGTTAGCGTGCCTACATGAAGTATAAATGATTTCTCACTGATTTTGATGATTTTCAGGCACCACCCATCTCAGAAGGAAATATGTCCGGACGTAGAGTGACCCGACAGACCCAAACACAGTCCCACCACCACCACCCGTGGAGGAGACTAGTCAAGAGAATAACCATGAACCGGAAAATCCGGAACCGGTAAACCCTACAAACTTGCCACCTCCACCACCGTGAGCTAGCAACAGGTGGCGATGAATCGGGCACAGCAGCTGCAACGGATGCAACACGCACAAGCTCAAATGCAGGTTGCAATGGGAGTTATGTTTCAAGCCACTCGGGCTGCAACCATGCACACCGGGCAAGCTAGTGCAGCACCGGTGGGTAACCACCCAGCTCAACGGACACCTCAACAACCGGCTGCACCAATTCCAAGACAGGTCCCGAAGTAAGACAGCTAACTATCGCACTCCACCCCATATGTTTGGGGCATATCAAAACCAGATGGATCACTCTCGACTGGTCGAGAGGTTTAGCACACTGGATAGACGAGATGGAAAGAAATTTTCTTATGATGACTATTACTGGAGAGGAGAAAGTATTGTGTGCCACCTTCATGCTCAAAGGCGACGCACATCATTGGTGGAAATCGACTAGGGCCTATCTATTGACTAAGCACGCCCTACTGACTTGGGCTATATATAAAGAAGCTTTCTTCGAGAAATATTTTCCACGAGGCTTCAGGGATTCGATGGAGAAGGAGTTCCTGAGTCTTTATCCGGGACAGATGTCAGTGGATGCGTACCAACAGCGTTATGAAGAGCTGTTTTTCTTCGCACCACTGAGTATGCAAGAGGAAGAAACCAAAACCCGTAGGTTTGTCACGGGACTGAGAGGAAGCATCAGGGAACATGTTCTGGGATTAGAAAAGACTATATAATGAAGCTGTCCAGATCGCTCGAGTGATTAAATCGAGCCAGAAAGAGAGTTATTTCACTCAAAACATAGGCATAAAAAGGCCAGCTGGGAATTCGTATAACGGAGGCAATAACAGGACGTATAAGCCCTTCCGTCCTCAGAATTTTAATGCTGCAACCAAGACTACTTCCGCAGCTCAACCTCAGCCAAAGACAAATTCTGAAGCCCCGAAGTGTTTCAACTGCAACCAACCTGGACATATGGCAAGAGAGTTCCCAAAGCCCAAGAAGCAATTCCATCAGGGACGGGTATATGCTGTTACGTCCGAAGATGCGGCCGCATCACCCGATGTGGTCACAGGTATGACTGAAACTTTTAAAGTTATAATTACATTGAATGAGCATGTAGACTAAGTAAAGATAAATCACAGGTATTGTACCTATAAATGGCGTACCCGCCAGAGTACTCATCGATTCCGGAGCTACTCATTCATTTATATCTGTGTCATTTGGAAAGAAGATAAACTTACCCATCAAGACATTAGACTAAAAATTACTTGTACGGTCACCGATGGGGTTAGAAGTGGGACTAGAGAAAGGTTATGGACCATGTCCAGTTCTCATAGGGAAATAGACTTTAGATGCAACCTTGATACAACTTGAGATGGCAGACTTTGATGTCATCTTGGGAATGGACTGGTTAGCTTGGCATTCTGCAAATTTGTTATGCGCCGAAAAGAAGCTAACATTCAAAGACAAAGAAGGGGCAGAATTCAGTTTCTCGGGAACCAAACTTCCCCGGAGACGCAAGCTCATACTTTCAGCATTAAAGGCTAAGAAGTGCCTTGAGAAGGGAGCTGTCGGGTATCTAGCATCAGTGGTCGACCTAGCCAAGGAAGTACCATGAATGGAAGACATTGACGTTGTTTGGGATTACCATGACGTATTTTCGGAGGAACTACCTGGATTACCACCCGACCGTGCTACAGAGTTTGTAATAGACCTGATACCTGGAGCCGCACCCGTATCAAAAGCACCTTATAGAATGGCTCCTACTGAACTGAAGGAATTAAAAGTACAACTACAAGAACTGCTAGACAAGGGTTATATTCGACCCAGTATATCTCCATGGGGGGCACCGGTACTGTTCGTGAAAAAGAAGGATGGTAGCGTTCGATTATGTATCGACTATCGAGAGTTGAATAAACTGACCATCAAGAATTGATACCCCCTACCTAGGATCAATGACTTGTTCGATCAGTTACAAGGAGCAAAAGTATTTTCTAAGATCGATCTTCGATCGGGCTATCATCAGCTGAAGATCAAAGAAGGTGATATTCCGAAGACAGCATTCAGGACCAGATATGGACATTATGAATTTTTGGTGATGTCTTTCGGATTAACTAATGCACCGGCAACGTTCATGGAACTTATGAACCGAGTTTTCCACGATATGTTGGATACGTCTGTGATAGTATTTATTGATGATATATTGGTATACTCCAAGGACAAGGAAACCCATATCAAGAACCTAAACGCAGCCTTACAGCGGTTAAGGAAAGAGAAGCTATATGCCAAATTTTCTAAGTGTGAGTTTTGGCTAAGTGAAGTCACATTCCTAGGCCACGTGGTATCCGTAGAAGGAATCAAAGTGGACCCCAAGGAAAATCGAGGCTATTGTGAAGTGGGAAGCACCAAAGAGCGTTTCAGAAATTAGAAGCTTTCTGGGTCTAGCTTGTTATTATCGGAGATTCGTAGAAGACTATTCTTGGATTGCCGTACCTCTCACCAGTTTGACTAAGAAAGGCGAGAAGTTTGTGTGGACCGACAAATGTGAGAAGACCTTCCAGACTTTGAAGGCCAGATTGATATCCGCCCCGATTTTGACCAATCCCGTTCCAGGACAGACATTTACCTTATACACTGATGCATCGGGATTGGGATTAGGATGTGTGCTCATGCAAGGAGAGCAAGTGATTGCTTATGCTTCAAGACAGTTAAAGGTACATGAGAAAAATTATCCCACTCATGATCTGGAGCTAGCGGCAGTAGTACATGCGGTCAAGATATGGAGACATTACCTATACGGGGAGAAATTTCAGATTAAGTCGGACCATAAAAGTCTTACTTATCTATTTAATCAGAAGGAGTTGAATATGAGACAAAGGAGATGGCTGGAACTATTGAAAGACTATGATTGTGATATCCAGTATCATCCGGGAAAAGCGAACGTGGTAGCAGATCCATTGAGCAGAAAAGCAATGAGAAAATCTCAAGGAGAAGTTAGCACGTCTGCAGCAATGTGTACCAACGGAATGGTGTTCAGTCACGGCAACGAGAAGTATGTGATGGATACAACAGATGAATCAGCCAACCAAGGGTTTATTCATCGGTTCTCGAATATGTTCGCGGCATTGAAGATTATACCGATATATAGTGGACTAAGCGAAGACGTTATCAAATTAGATCCTTATCCGAGAACAAGACAAGAAGATATTGAGAAAGGTAGGACCAACCCTGAGTTCACCTTGGATGATGAGAAGGTACTGAAATATAAAGGGAGAATATGGGTACCTGAAACAGAAAGTATGGACATTAGACATCGACTGATGAAAGAAGCCCATACCACCATCTATTCGATACATCCTGGAAGTACAAAAATGTATCATGATCTGAAGAAATTATATTGGTGGAGGGGAATGAAAGCGGATGTAGCTAAGTTCGTGTCTCAATGCCTAAATTGTCAGAAAGTAAAAGTTGAACGACAAAGACCCGCAGGACTGTTACAGCCATTACCAGAACCAGCATGGAAATGGGACTGCAACACTATGGACTTCATCACAGGACTACCATTGACTCCTCGAGTAGTTGACGCAGTTTGGGTGATTGTGGACCGTCTGACTAAAACAGCTCGCTTCATACCGATATGACCCCAATATACACTAGAAAGGTTAGCAAAGTTGTATGTGGATAATATTGTTTGGTTACATGGTGTTCCAGAAGGCATTGTGTCTGATAGAGATCCACGATTTACTTCTAAATTTTGGGAAGGACTGCAAAAGGCTATGGGTACGACATTGAAGTTTAGTACTGCATTCCACCCACGCACGGATGGACAGTCGAACGCATAATCCAGATTCTAGAAGATACGCTATGAGCATGTGTGATTGATTTCAAAGGATCATGGGACGAAAAGTTATCATTGATCGAGTTCGCTTACAAGAATAATCTATCGGGCTACTATACGGATGTCACCCTATGAAGCACTGTATGGCAGGAAGTGTCGAACTCCCTTGTTTTGGAATGAAGTTGGAGAACGTAGTATTGTTGGACCAGAATTTGTTGAAGAGACTTGTCGAGTGGTCGACATCATCAAGGAAAGAGTAAGAACAGCTCAGAACCGTCAGATGCAATATGCAGATACTCGACGAAGGGATCTAGAGTTCGCCGTTGGTGATAAAGTATTTCTGAAGGTATCGCCTATGCGAGGATTAAAGAGTCGGACAAAAAGGAAAACTAAGTCCATGATATGTCGGACCATATGAAATTCTAGCTAAGCGTGGAAAAGTGGCTTATCAGTTAGCACTACCACCATCTATGTCAAGTGTGCATGACGTATTTCACATTTCCCTATTGAAGAAGTATGTCAAAGACCCAACGCATGTCTTGACAATAGATTTTCCAGAATTGACTGTGATTTGACATTCGAAGTAACACCAACAGAAATCACCAGCCGAAAGGTTCAACGTCTACGCAACAGAGATATCTACTATGTTAAGGTCATATGGAAAAGTAGAGACAAGGAAGAAATTACATGGGAAGAAGAAAATGCTATGCGGAAACAATACCCTCACTTATTTGATTCAGAAGGTACGTCCACTTTCGAGGACGAAATTTTTATAAGTTGGGGGGAGTTGTAAGTCCCGTGTCAATCTTACCCGGTCTTACCACCTTAAACCAGGTTTACCCATCATGGTCGAGTCAAATGGACCAAGGGCATGAAGGAGATCGAGATCCCAGGTATCAAATCGACCCAAAAACACTTTATTTTAAGGGAGGGTCGCACACCCAGCTAAGCAGGGTCGGACCTCCCAAAACAGAAAGTCAGACCCTCAGTTTTGAAGGGAGGGTCGGACAGCTTAAGACCCTAGGGTCGACGGGATCATCGACCCTCCCATCGACCCTCGGATCCTGCCGAAAATAAAAAATAGGAAACTTCGAGATTTTCGATTGGATTCCTTCCTAATCTCAAAGGGGCTTATTTTAGGATGTTTATAGCTTATTTAAAGGACGTCCCTAAGCCACTTTCACTCCTTTCACAACCCTAATTGAATTGAGAGAAAGAGAGGAGAAGGAAAAGAGGAAGAAGAGAGGAAAGGAGGAGAACCTAGCAAAAAGGAAGAGAATTTCAGAGGAAAAGTAATCTTCTCAGGTATGGATACTAATTACATGAGTTTCTACAGACCTTAGGATAATTATTGAAGAGAGAATGATCTCGGAGAAACGCAAACCATCCATCCATGGTTAGGTTTTCATGGAAAACGATAGGAGGATGTACGAAAACTATTTAGATGGTTTATACATGGTTCTAGACCATGGAATGAATGTTGAGTGAATGTAGGAAGCAAGCCATAGGACCCCAAACACGAAGAATGGATTAAAAGTGGAAATTGGACCAGAGTGCACCGAGGGTCGCACCGAGGGTCGATAGACCATCCGACCCTAGGTGTTTATGGCCGTCGACCCTCAGCATTCGGGAAGTCCAAAAAGAGGGGAGGGTCGATAGACCCATCGACCCTAGCATCGACCCTAGCATCGACCCTCAGTTGACAGAATGGTTTTTAAATTCTGAATTAATTCTAATTAAATTCTATCGACTTTGTTAGGTCTTCTAGCAATATAATAACAGTATAAAGGTGATTTTAAAGCTTGAAA
>JAMYWD010002254.1:0-11102 GCA_028583415.1 Protea cynaroides
GCCACTCGGCCTTGCCCCAAGGCCCATTTGGTCGGTGTCTCACTGAGCTGGGTAAAGTGTTAAAAGGAAGGACTGGGGGAAGCACTGGAGAGTCAACCCCGGATGAGAGTTCTACGGGTTTATGGATTGGATTCAGTCAGCGTCACGACATAATCAAAAGGAAGGAGTGACGCTTTGGTTATCGGCGAACGCTTCCAAAGGCGACCCTCTCGAGTTTCCGGCATGCTTAACACAAATTCTTTGGTAGATTGTGCTATTGCTTTAAAGAAAGAGTTCTCCTTCTCCCAAGCTGTTCCGTTCTTGATCTTTTTTCACGAAAAACAGACATGAGATAACAAATCCAGTGTTTCAGTAAGATTTCGAATAGCTGTCCCGAATTCAAGTTGATTATGTTTCGCTTCTTCCTCGGCGGCGAAAGAGGCGAAAGAAGCAATCCATAGAAAGATTTGGCGCTGCTCACGTCCGAGAGTCGCTCCACCGACTGGAACACTTAGAGGAGCTCTCGTGTCAATCACTTCCATTCCCCTCGTTAGGCCATCCGTAGCACTCATAGCTACAAAAAGGCTACTTGACCAGCCTACTGATTCTTCTTATGGGGCAGTACCAAAAAAGATATGAAAGAATATGTAATTATTGGAATAATTGTTGGGTTAATTCATTTCTGGTTTACACGACTTCAGGCAGATAAAGCAGCTACAAAAGCTATGCCTGTCAATCGAGTAGGTGATTTTGGATTAGCTCCTGGGATTTCGGGTCGTGCTCTTTATGATCTCGGCTCATGATTCAATTGCCATGTATTTAGCTATTGAGCCTCAAAGTTTATGTTTTTATGGTGCTCGTTTTTCCAATTATGAAACATGGCTAAGCGATCCTACTCACATTGGGCCCAGCGTGCAGGTGGTTTGGCCAATAGTGGGCCAAGAAAAAGGAGCCCCCAGTTCAAGAGTTAAGGTCAAAGAAGAAAAATGACCTATGAACGAAATCAGTAACTACCACGTAGATCAGCTCGACCGATAGGGAGAGGGAAAGAAAGGTACTCGACCAACCCTGGATCCTAACCCCCTAATTGACGTAAAGGGCGACAAGCAGTCGTAGAAGGGAGATTAGATCTCATAGAGTTCAATTCCCGTTCTCAACCCACGACCAATATGAACCCGAAGCTTCCTTCGTAACTCCCGGAACTTCTTCGTAGTGGCTCACCCATTATAATTTCGTTCAATTAGGAACACCGGGCGCCGTGGCCCGAGGGGCTCTGCGCGGACAGGCCGCCGCCCCCGCCCCCGCTCTTCCGGACCTGGAGGATGAGGAGCGAAGCGAATGCTTTGGGCCAGCTCAGTTCTCTTATCCATCGGTCCAATGCACTGGGCTCATCTCATGGAGGGAAAAGCCAAAATGTAGTTGTGTTGTTGTTGTTCGCCGCCTCGACGCATTCCTGGAGAGAAAAAAAAAAGGATTGAACTTAAAATATTTTCTGGAGATATCCATTTTCCTGGAGAAACGGCTTCCGTAAAGAGCAGAAGCACGGAAAAGGGAAGGAGAACGTGGAACATCGACTAAAGGTGGGTTCGCAAAGAAAAAAAAATAATGCCTATAGTAGAAAGTAGAAGGACTAATCTCGAACGAGGAAAAGGATCCAATGACTTCGAAAGAATTGAACGAGGAGCCGTATGAGGTGAAAATCTCATGTACGGTTCTGTAGAGTGACAGTAAGGGTGACTTATCTGTCAACTTTTCCCAATCATCCAGTCACAACGGAGATTCTCCTTTTTTTCCTTTGACCCATCCTCGCATCGCATAGATCACGCCGACCTAATATTCCAGAGGGAAATGCACCTAAGATCAAATATTTCGAGCCGGCTTCCGTGGAAAATTCAGACTTTCAGAAAAACCCGTACTCGAAATATTATTTATTATTTCTATTTCGAGTACGGGTTTTGTCGGTAAAGAGAAATCATGCATCCGATCCTTGGTATTCAAATCCCTACCTCATTACTTCCCTTTCAACTGCCTGTTAAGCCGATGATTCGATCCCCGCCTCTTCCCGCTCATCCGCTGCTGATCTTCTTGAGTAGTCTGACCCTGGGAAACAGACTGTAATCGCCGCCGAGAATAAAAATATCTATTCTAGTTCCATCATCAGCTATGGGTTCGAATCTAAAAGAAATTCTAAATAATGTTTGCTACCCTGAAATTTTCTTGTCTTTCCTGAATGATAAGGAGAAAAGAAATATTGGGTCAAAAGAAAATGCCATTTTGGAGTTTTAATGGCCAGGAACCGTAGAAAGCAAGTGGTTGTCCCGTGCTGAACGCCACCATACAGTGACCTTCTCGGCGATGGGCCTTAGCTCTAAACATATTGGCTACAAGCCCAGAGCCCACCCAAGCCCCTTTCGGTGAAAGAGGAATGGATTTGGATATATTATCTAAATGGTTAACTCCGTCGATAAATCTTTTACGAGTATATGCTTCAACAGGAATCAAACAAGGGCATTTGCCCTTACTTCAACAAAGGAAGCATGAACCTCTTCTTCTTCTATAGAAGAGCCATTTTTGGCTTGGTCCCAATTCACTACTAAACAAGTCCGAACCAATTGTCACGCGAAGGCTCGCTCAGAACACGTACCAAAAAGAAGGAGTGCTCCACTCCGAAAGAGAAGGAACGGAAAGAGCAGGTGGCATCTCTCGTCGCCTGAATCTGATCTCTTGTCCGCGGGAGAGTTAGAGCAGCAGAGAATTCCTCCTATCTTCAGTAGTGCCCTCTAGCTGGATCAGGAGTGGAATGTGAGCGGACTTTCAAGGTGGTGCATGAATCAGTGATTTGCTCCCTCCTCCTATCCCGGGTCCTGCCTTAGAGGGAAGCACCCGCGCGAGCAGGTGTGGACGAAGCGAAAGCGAGAATGTCGGCTTGAGTAACACAAACATTGGTGAGAATCCAATGCCCCGAAAACCTAAGGGTTCTTTCTCGTATTTCAAATACTTCGTACAGTACCTAATAAATTATTGGGTGTTCTTTTAATGGTTTCAGTACCTGCGAGTGCCCCTCTTGCATAAGAACTCCACCGATGGCATAGTCCGAAGCATCGGTATGTACCTCGAACGGCTTAGCATGATCCGGCAAGGCCAGCACCGGATCAGCCATGATGGCTCCCTTTAAGTCCTCAAAGGCCTCTTGACATTCTCTCGTCAGGTATCCACTTCAAAGGAAACTTGTCTAAAACTACCTATATGTGGAAGGGGTCGAGTTATTGATGTGAGATGGATCCAGAAAAAGGGGGTTTCACCTCTGTTCTGACCCGATTGGAGGTTGGGGAAAGGGCACTCTTTCAGAAAACCCCACCTAAAACATATGACGACCCCCCTGTGAAAATCATGATCCTTGGGCAACCTTCCCTCTTTTCTCGCACGAGGCAAGCAAGGCCAGGAAGAGGGGCAACCGTTCAGAATGCAAGGCGTGTGTGGAAGCGAGCAGGCAGGAATGAAGGCTGCGAACGAGACAATTTGCTCCCTTTTTAGAATGGCTCCAGTGGCTACATTTATGTTAAGTCTGGTCGCTCGGGCCGTTGTACCTTTTGATTATGGTATGGTATTGTCAGCAGGCCTAGCTTCATAGCAGGTTCATAACAGGCATAGCTTTTCTTCGCTCGCACGGTTCGCAGGTTGGAAAAGTCCCTTCGCAAGCCCCGAATAATCGACCCGTTTACCAAGCAGAGTCTCGCGAAATCTTCCTTCTTTGCCTTCAATTATATCCGCGTAAGTCATCGGTTCAAATCTGATAAGGGGCTAAACTCCAGTCAGAGATATTGTTGATATTTGTTTGAGAATTCAAGTATTGTATACGTCATTAGTCCGATCCTTTGTAGGAACTACCCGTAATAATGGAAGAAAAAGCCCCTTCGTTAGGAGTTAAAAAACTTGCTATGAAAAAAGAAAGAGGGCTAGGATCGACAGAGGAGGAGTGATATTAGACAACCCGCCCTTCCTCTTTTTTTTCACAAACAAATAGGAAGTTACGGATCTAATTCGGATACGAGAAGGATTACCATTTGAAAGCTCTTTCCATCATTTAAGCTGGCTCGCTCTTGTAGCTCGCACAGTAAGCGAGTCGGGTTCAGGGCATTTTAGAAGGCTACTTTGATCAATCCACCCGATTTACAACCAGCCTGTACTCTTTCTCTTTCAAGTAAGGTTATTCGCCGAGAGCACCCCCTCGAGTAAAGGCTTCCACAGCCGATTGACCAAAATGAGGATCCCAAATTGCATGAGCAATAGGTCGCGCAGCAATAGCAGATGGCACCCACAAGCCCTCAAGGCCCGCAAGGCCCGCAGGGCCATGCCTTGGGTGCGCAGGAGCACTGTAGTAGGCAGCATGCCCAGTCCCCGCAAGGAACCCTGGTGCACACTAGGTGTTCGACTAATTGGTTTAACCAAATTTTGGTCAAGGGCATTTTCGACATTTAGGAAAAGAGAAGATCCGTAATCTAGAGTCAGAGATGAGATGCATAGGAAAGATTCCAATCTAGTGGCTTAAATCAAGGCGGGGTACAATACTTCTCTCACGGTGCGTCAAGATTCTTGTGTGACCCATATGATTGGTTGGACGTAGGTTAAATCTGTGTATCGCGTCATATGAAATGGGGACCTTAATTCCGTGTGACGCGCTTACCGTATGGCAGTGAGAAGATCCAGATCCAGCAGCCCATGTGATCTTCGATTTTCCCCTGACGGGATCTGACTGATCTGACGGCCATAGTATGATCACGCCTTTTTCAGTGAGATCCAATGGCCATTAACCAAGATTCCCTCAGCACCAATAAGAACACGACAACATCATACGGTGGGTCAGAGGGCAGCGTCTAGTGTGTGTCGCGGCGCACTGTATTAAACTCCAAAGATTTCATTCTGGTTTATTTAATTGGCTGATCTTTGGATGGCCATATCTTGGCCATCTGATCTCGGATTGGAGTGATTCAAAGTGCTATGAACTCCTCTCTTCAAGTTGAATCGACCTGCAAAAGAAAAATAGGGTTTGAAGAGGTAAGCTGCGGATTTTTGGAGATAGAAGGTTTTGGGGCTCATTCATTGTGTAAAAACCATCTCCATCTGCCTCTCCTTGATATTAATGGTTATCTGAAGCATTGGAGAGGCAATGTGAGTACTCATTGAGGCATGGGAGTGATTTTGTGTGTGTGAGGGTTGTTGGAAGAGTGCCAACACTTATGAGAGTTTGTAAATGTACATCCATCAACATTGAAGAGCTTGGGAAGACCAAATGGTGAGCACCATTCAGTCTTGAACACGCTGGGAAGGTAACCACTCACACAAGTCTATTTACATTGTAATATGCTATATGGGGAGGGCTTGTAATCTTTATTTGACAAATATATTGTAACCTGTCTAGTTGGGGGGTTGACAGGAGTGAGGGTTGTAGCCAAAAACAAGAATGAAGGTTGTTGCCTAGGATTCAATTGTAGTTGAAAATGTGGTTGGTGTTATAGTATTTGGGTTGTAGGTGCAACCATAATATTAAAGTAGCGTATTGGGTATAATACGAAACCCTGGTTAGGGTATTGCACAGTGGAGTAGCCATCACAGTGTGTGATAGGTGAACCACGTTACATAGTGTGTCATGTGGATGTGAATGTGCATGTTTATGTTGTGCATTTGAAGTGCATCGGTTGCAAGTCTGATGTGCACACTTGGTAGGCCAAGCATCTGGTATGGATACCTGTAGGTGTGTGGCATGGTGTGCTACACAAAAATGTGTTAACAGGGTAAATGGATGAATGACCACCTCAGTCAGCTCAAGACAGCAATTTTAACAGATAGCTCTTGGTGGCAGTGTCTGTTTTAGTTGGGCAGACTTAACAAAGGTGGGAAGAATTTTAGTGTTCACTGATTCACCCCCCTCTCAGTGTCAACCTGGGAATCACATAAGCATTCCATGATGATGTCAAGAAAGAGCGACATTAACAACTAAGCTGCCAACATTATTCAGGAGAAAGAATAAGCAGAGGAAATGGAAATATAAAAATAATGGGTGAGAGCACCAATTATTAAGAAAATGGATTCTAAAATATGGCCAACAATGCATATTGGCCTCCCATCCCCCCTCGTTTGGGGGGAGCATGTTACAAATCTTAAAAAAGAGAGAGAATAACTTAAACCGCATATCTAAAGAGAGAAAATATAAGGAAAATGCAGTAAATAAGTAGGAAGCAAATTAATGGATTAGAATAGTAAATAAAGCCACTATTCTAGTTAGGGAGGGCGGAAGTTTGGCCAGAGAGTACCACATAATGGTCTTCTATTAAAAATACATGAGACCTCTAAGATATAATTCTTTTCCAATCTTTAAGTCCTATTGAAGCTACTACTAATAAATAGAGACCTTAATAACCGAAGTTTAGGTGCTTAGAAATGGCAATGATCCAATGCTTCAAATGCAATTCGGTTATGAAGAATTTGTATCCACCTTGGTAAGATCCATCCACTTACATGCATTTTTACCTTTTTAAGTACAATATAAAAAACAACAATTTAGTCTTCCCTATACCTTTGGTTCTCTCTTTGTTTTTCCAATCTGACGAGCAATAAGAGTCTTTCCAATGCCAGAAGGCCCATGAAGCAGCATTCCCTTAACGTGTTTGATGCCCAATTTGGAACATAAAAAGCTTTTGTAACGAGAAATACAAATAATGAAATAATAGAAGTAAGTGTTTAGAAAAGAGAAAGTTTTAAATTAAGCTACAAGAGCAGGGAAAAAACGAGAGGCAAATGCTCTATGAAATATATCTGCAAGTTTTGCACTTAGACCACCTATACCCAGTGATTGAAAGTTAAACTCCTTGTTCCTGAAGATGTTGCTACTGACAGCTTATTATTGGTTTACAATCTGTATAATCCAATTTAAGACAGTAAACAGTAGGATAAATCCCCTGTCAATCCATTTCCAAAAATGAATATTTTCCCATCACTTTAAAATTATCACAGTTTCATTAGTAAAAAATTAAATGAACAAAATCTAAACATTGGAAAAGAAAAGTGTAAGCACATGAAGGTGACCTATATACCAAGCTAACATTTGATGCTTCAAAACTAAAAAACGTAACCTTTGCTATCATCCCTCTTTTCAGCAAATTAGAATTTTCTTGACCATTCACAATAACTTGAGTGACAGTAAATATATAGTTGTTGCCATGATATTCAAACGAAACCTTTTGTCCTTCAATCATGACCTACACCACATAAGAGCATTTTTCAGATAAACATACAGGAAATTCATATGTTGTACAAAATAAAATAAGTAATAAGCATCACTCAATTTACATGGATGCTAGATTCGGTGTCAAATTTAGACACGAATATGGGGTGTTGGATGAGAGAAATCCAAAATGGTTTTATGAGTGCCACTAAAGGGGACATTTAAATATAAAAACAGATAATGCATATAAATTCAAAATACAATGCACACTTGAAGTTTAAATGTTTAAATTTTCTTAACAATGCCCAATGTATATCAGATTTTATCAAGTATTTTCTAAAGTAGAGGTTTTAAAATGGTGGTTTTATTTGGCTTGAGACATTTTTCTATCATATTAAGGCCCCGTTTGATAACACTCCAGCTCCTTACTTATTAGCTCCGGAGCTAATCCGGAGTAGAATGACGATTGATAAACACGGTTCAAGTTTTGACTCTTATGGAGTGAACCGCTCAAAAAATGTCTCTCGGAGCTAAAAAAACTAGAGCTAAAAAAACTTATTTCTCTTGCTTCGGAGCTATTACTATTATCGACTGCCATCACCACCACCACTAGCACTGCCATCATCACCACCACCCCTCCACCGCCGCCATCCCCAACACCACCACCACCACCACCACCGCCGTCGCCACCACCACCACCGCCGTCGCCGCCACCACCACCACCACCCACCACTTACCAGCACTGCTACCACCACCACCCACCACCTTCCACCATCGCCGCCACCACCACCCACCACCTTCCACCATCGCCGCCACTACCACCCACCACCTTCCACCATCACCGCCACTACCACCACCATCATCACCACCACCCACCCACCACCTACCACCACTGCCACCACTGCCGCCACCGCCACCACCCACAACCACCACCACCATCACCGTCGTCGCCGCCACCACCACCACTGTAGTCAACACCACCCACCCACCACCTACCACCACTGCCGCCACCGCCACCACCCACTACCACCGCCGCCACCACCACCCACCAACACTGTTGCCGCCACCACCCAACAGCACCAGCACCACTACCACCACCCCCACCGCTACCAACACCACCACCACCACCACCACCAAACAGTATTGTGGAAGCATAGTCTTTTGATTTTGGAGCAGCGTTATCAAACAACATTCTACTCAAAAAATCCTGACTCTGGAGAAGAAGTAGAAAACGACTCTGGACCAGAAGTAGCTCCATGGGAGCTGGAGTGTTATCAAACGGGGCCTAAGCATCTTTTTTAAATTAAATGAGATGCAAAGATAGTCAAACACAAGTCTATACTCCACACTCTATA
The DNA here is from genome assembly GCA_028583415.1 of Protea cynaroides. Lineage (NCBI taxonomy): Eukaryota > Viridiplantae > Streptophyta > Magnoliopsida > Proteales > Proteaceae > Protea > Protea cynaroides. Next base: position 8,557 of record JAMYWD010002254.1, read on the forward strand.
GCATAACCATTTCATATGTAAATAGATCAAAATCAACTCGTGAGTACTCTGATTATATCTCTCACCCTCCTATCAGCACCCCAATTTTGGCGCAGCAAGGGGTCTTCCTCTTAGCACTGTAGGCAAGAGAAGATGGTTTTTTATTTTATTTTTAATAGTAATTTTGCTTTTAATATACGAAAGAAAAAAATAATAATAATAAAATATGGCAATGAATGATTTATATTTATATATGAAGGAAAAAAATAATAATAATAAAATATGACAATGAATGATATCTATATATATATATATATATATATATATATATAATTTGGGAGCGAAATCCTCTCCTCCCCGGCTCCCACCCCATCTCACTATTGAAGTGTATTGGATAATAGAACGAGATAACGAGGGTTTTATTTGATTCAGGGAGGGGCATTAGGGTAATTTGAATAGGAGGTATATAACCCCAACTTTAACCCTGGATGAGGTTTCTCTCATTCGAATCGGAAGAGAGGTGAGGCGAAGAGAACCGCGATAAGGAGGGAGAGAGTGGCGGCCAGTTGAAAGAAAAAGTGAAGAACCCGGATAAGAGCAGATTGAGGGAAAGATAGGGAGAAAGAGAACCCGCAGGTGGGTAGAGTGAGATCGAGTGAGGGCGTGAGCAAGAGGTTTTCGGCAAGTGACTGAAAGAGGGAGAGAGATCAAGGAAGGAAAAAACCGAAGAAGGAAGAAGAAGGAAAAAGAAAGAGGGCTTTGGGTTTTCGCCGAGAGAGAAACTCGAGAAGAAGCTGGAGACTCGAATGGGTGGAGCTGTTTCTGCCGGCGGCTTTCCGGCGGCTGTCTGGTCGAGTAAGCAGAAGGAGTGAAGAAGTGGCCGCAGTAAGTCTAGAGGGAAGCCAGGGGTGTTTTCGAAGGGGAACAAGGGAGTTTTGCTAGGATTCGTAAGAGAAGAAGAGCCTTGGAGGGGATTGCGGTTTCAATCGGTTTCGGCAAAGAGGAGAAGGAGAAAAACATCAGGTATGTTCATTTGTTTGTTTTCCTGTTTGATTCGTCTATTCAGTTTAGGTTTCTTTTAGATTTTTTGGTTGGTTCTGTGTTCTTTTCTGGTTAATCTTATTGCTTCTCAATATGACTGTTTTTTTGTTTTTTTATTATTATTATTATTATAATTGTTGTTTCTATGTTCGGTATGTTTATGTTATCTCATTGCTTACTCTGCATCCTTGATTTTATTTTTTTTGTTTCCTGGCTGCTTATGTCGGGGATCACTGTAGTTAGGATGCGTTGGTTTCTTTTCCTTTCCATCTTTTGTTTTGTTTGTTCATATGGCTGGTCTCTCTCTATATATATGAAATTCTCATCCCTTACTTGACTCATGCATTGTATTCGATTGCGGTGCATTTTTTTATTTGGTTGTTGTTTCTTGTTTGTTGTTTGTTTCATGTTGAATTTCGTCCCATTACTGTACCTATATCCCTTCGGGTTTGCATTGTCCGGGTTAGTGTGAGTTTAGGTCTAGTTAGGTTTGGTTTGGTCTGGTATGGTTCAGGTTGGTCTAGGTTCTGGTCTTTGTGTTTGGGTCTGGTAAGTTTAGGTAGGGTCCAGGTCAGGTTTAAGTCTAAGGTGGTCTAGGTTTAAGCTCCGGTTAGTTTTGGTATATTTGGTTTAGGTTGCGTGGTTTAGGTTAGGTTGTTTTTATTAGGTTTGAGGTGTCCTGAGTTTCCAGCTTTGGTTTGGTGTAGCTTGGGTTAAGGGTCAGTGGTTAGGTCTAGTGAAGGTCTAGGTTGGTTCTGGGCTGGTTTGGGTCAGCCTAGATTTTGGTTTGTTTTAGAAGTTGGTTCAAGGCTGGTTCGAGTCAGTCCAGGTTTAGGTCTCTAGAGTCTGGTCTGGTTTGGTTTAAGTTAGGCTAGTTTGGGTTTGCCTAGGTTCTGACCCATAGGGCTTGGTTTTGTTTAGTTTGGGCTAGTTTTGTCTAGACTAGAATTGGGTTTAGGGTGGTCTAGTTTGTTTTGGTTTGTCCTGGCTTAATCTAAGTTGGCTTGACCCATGCTTGTCATGAACACTTTTGAGTGCATGATCCTCCCATTGGCATGGTTCTTAATCTTGGTCGATCGAGGTGTCTCAATTTCGACAATATCTGGGATGAAACATTAGGTCAAAAGGTTTAGACATGTTTTCACAGGTATCCCAGGTTTCATCATAGGCTTTGACCTAGGTTTCGGTACAGGTTTCAACTTGTTTCGACCTAGGTTTCATTTTTCAGCCAAGAAAAATCAGGTTTTGAACGAAACCTGGGATATCTTGGTTTCAATGTTGATCGAAAGGGGTTTCGAAACTGAGATTAAGAACCTTGCCCATTGGTGATGACGTTCTCTCATAGATGGGTCATGACTAGGACAATCCTTTACCTCTGCACTAGGCATGATTTTACGGTTAAATAGTTGTAAAAAATTGATTAAATAAACTAGTTACAACTTTGATGTGACAGGTTTATCGTTTGTTGCTTGAGTTGAAATCTTGACTCAATGGAGTTGAAAAATGCACTGTTTAGTGCTTTGGGT
>JAMYWD010002255.1:0-11099 GCA_028583415.1 Protea cynaroides
CTAGCCTGGTGGTGAGATGGCCGGCCGATTGAGCGTTGGTGCCTTTCAGGAGGTCGAGTGATTGATTCTCCAGACTTCACCTGGTGCATGTGTTGCACTATTCCTCCCCCTTGGGTCAGTCAGGCATCCAATCCCCCTCCGAGCTCATTGTGGTGTGCCCACCTGGCATTAAAAAAAAAAATTTGGCATATTACCGAAGTGGTACAGGAGCATTGTTCGTTAATGGGTTTTTATTTTTTATTTTTTTAATGTTTTTTAATTTCAATCAGTCAAAAATTTGGGCAAATTTGTGGGCATCTCTAGTGGCCTTTCAATCTGTGTGCTCGAGCTTAGCGTCCATGGGCTTAATTGGGCTTGGGACATGGGATTTTACTTGAAGTTAATTGGGCCGGGCTTGGGCAAGCCCATCAGTTCCCTTCTTTTATTTTTTCACATTGGGCGATGTTTTGACTTTTCAACATCACAGCTTGCTAAAATATTACGTGCACCATGCAATGTTGAGGCTGGCCCATTCAAGCTGTGTTCCGTAATTGAGAGCAAAGTTCAAAATCCAAGTATCGGATACGGTTTGGTCATGTAAAATTGATCTCGATCGGATAGGATCAGTATATGGATCCAATAGGAAGCTAACACGTGACCGATACCGTATATAACAGTATTAAAAAGAGGATCAAATCTGGGATCAGTCAAGTCCAAAATCGATACGAATTGTCTAAATAGGCCGATCCAATACTGATACCTTTAACCATAATTGAGGAACTACGGTTCTCTTTGGTATAATTTATATTTATATTTATGGGTTATTTATGATAAATCATTTATGAGAATAATTTATGAGTCACAAATAACGACCAATCAATCATTCGATACCACTAGACATAAAAAAGTAATAATAGATAATCACAATAATGATAAATTCCTTCTAACCTATTTATAATGTTAAATTAAATTCATTTATTTTAAATATAAATAAAAAAATAAATCATACCAAACAATTACATTCATAATATATTATATAATTAATTCTATAATACATACCGAAAGACAGAGAACCGTTGATAAATGAGGGTGTTGAGCGCAAAAAATAACAGTTGTTCAGATTTCTACATGTAGCTGTGCATATAGCATTGGTTCTAGTGCTTCTATTGCTTTTTCAATTTTTGTTAGTGAAACAATTATGTAATGGTTTATTACCAAAAAAGATAAAAAAAAAGAAAGAAAAAATATTAATCAACCAAGAAAGGATAAGACTAATACCATTGAAGCAATTTCAGATGAGAAAGGTTAACATTGGTAGGGCCTGTTTGTTTGTTGTATAAAGTTAGATTTGGTGACATTCTCTCTCTTCCAGTCATTTCAAAGAGTAGTAATTTATTAGGGATGCAAATGAATGGTTGTCGATTTCCATATTTTTTTGTTTAGGGGTATTGTAATTGATTAGGGGGTATTTGGATCCAAATTTAAATAATCCTGAACATAAGCTACTCGATCCGATTACATATCCAACTAATAACAAAAAATTAAGTAGCTAAAGATTGTGAGGGTTCTTGAAGATTTGACCCGGGTTTCAGGGGAAAAAGGTAGCACGCGAAGTCAACAAGGGTGAATTGAGACAAAGGTGATATGTCAACCGATTTCATAGGATTTCTTAATTAATTGGTTGATTAAGCCTAATCCAAGTAGATTTGACTTGTGCTCGACAATCTAATCCTTGAGTCCATGCACTTGAACCTTGGATTGACGGATTCTAGAGAATGAGGAAAAGAAAATCATGTGACTAAGACGACTGACAGACATGGATTGAGAGCGAATCGTATCCGCCAAGAGAGGAATTTTTGGGTTACACAAATCATGGATGTAAACAGATAGTAATAAAAAAAAATCCGAATTTCATTCGGATCTCCTGGGGGGGTATTCAGATCCATTCTATCTATGTCTGATCTGTTTACATCTCCAAAAAGAAATCCTATTTGTTGGCAAGTACGGATCATTCACTTGAGTTGTAAAATAATATAGGCTTTCACCATGCATTATTTCATATGTTTAATGTCCTCATTTGTACTATGTGGAAAGTGTGAGTAAGTGGTCCACATGCCACTATCCATTTTAGGTATCCCCTATTAAGAGAGTTATGAGCGTCGGATCTGAGGGACATGTGGCACCCAGATCACCGTCCATCTTTGATAGAAGGAGATGGTTGATCTATAAATACTAATGGGTAAGGTCCTGTGCACACTGATAGAAATTGAGAACTCCATCACGTTCTCTGTCTGGGAATACAGTCAGTGCATAGAAATCCTTCCCCTCTCTGTTCTCTTTGTTTGTGGAGCAGGGCATATCAGTACGTCAAGAGGACATCGGTTGAACGGACAATGGTTGGAACAAGTCACACTGGAGGTATTTATCTTCTGCATTAATCTTCAGTGTAGGATGATAAAGTCTTACATTATGGTATCAGAGCAGGGTTTCACTCACCCATCCACCGATCTGATTTTTAGAATCGATTTTAATGAATAAAAAAAAAATTATTGTTCTGGCGGCCGCGCAAGGAGCAGCAGGCCAGCCCGCAAGGGCCAGCCGGTTGCGGCTTTACGGCAGCCAGCCTTTGCAGGAAGGCAGCAGAAGTAGACTGCCGGCCGCGCTAGACGCAGCAGGCCAGCCCGCAAGGGCCAGCCGGCCGCGGCCATGTGCAGCCAGCAGGCTGCCGCAAGCATGCCGAGGGATTTTTTAACCCTTATCTCTCTCTCCGGCCCTTGAGTTTTGTAGTGGTGGTGAACGGCGCTTTCGCAAGAATCTTCTGGGGAGTGTCGGATATCTCGGCAAGTCCCTGGCGCCGCTGCAGTTTCGATGACTTGGGGAAGAAGAAAAGATTAAGGGAAAATATATCGATGGCAATTTTAGTAAATTTAATGGAATCTTTGTTTAAAAGGAAATTAGGGTTTTAAGTGATCTCGGTTCAACCCGGTTCAATAAAATGAACCAGATAGAGCAAACCCGGTTACGGGTTGAACCGAATCAACACAAACCCGTGACTTGAACCGATTTATGTATGGGTCAACCCGTTACCCGAACCATACCCATACGGGTTGACCCGAAACCCATTTTATGTCCCGGATATGGACAAGTTTGGGTGGGCCGGTCAGAACCGTTTCGTTTTGGTTTGTTTTTAGTCTGACCCAAAACTTTTTTTTCAAACCAAATGTTTCTGTTATACAGATGGTGACGTTTAATAATTTTGGATTATATTTATTATATATCACCATATTATAGTTATAAACCAAACATCACTGTATATGTGACTGCACTTTTTATGACAGTTTGTTCTGAACGTCACTAAAAGATCAAGAACAGTGACTGTACTGGTTATGACAGTGTGTTATGAACGTCGCTAAAAATATAGTTTTCTTTTAGTGACATTTACAGACAGAACGTCACTGTATCTATAAACATAACAGAATGTATTAAACACTGTTTTAGTGACATTTAAAGACAGAACACCACTGTATATAGATATACATAACAGAATGATTTATCTTACTGTTTAGCGACATTACAGAATAAACGCCACTAATTATATGAATACAGTAAGTTGTTTATGTCACTGTTTTAGTGACAGTAATAAACGCCATTAAAAATCAGTGTTAAATAAAAGAATAAGCCATTAGGAACTCTTTTAAGATTATTAGGCTTATATTAACACTTATGAATGTTTGTTTAAAGGATGTCATAGATGACAAATATGCTCTTATAATAAAGTTTTGTGTTAAAATCAAGGAAATAATTAGTTTTATTTTTAACACATATAAGTGCTTATTTAAGGATGTCAAAAAGATTGAAATACCCTTCTAGTGGTAAGCATCAGGAAATTACATCTTTTGCATTGGGACTGGATGTTATCCCCACAGGGAAATATTCTTTTCTTATGTGAAAAGATGGAATAAGGTAGAATGTGAAACTACAAGACAGTGGGAGCCTTCTTCTGCCTAAAGGTGTGGAACAACCTTCTGAATTGTAGTGTAGCATTCTAGTCTTATTAATACAGACCTAGACTGATGTAGACTATAATCTTAGCCCATAGGTAATTTTGTAGGATACATTAGTCTGTCACTTAAGTTTTGATGTCAATCAACTTAGTGTAAAGTTTCACATACTAAAATTGATTATAAGTTTAGCCCACAGGTAGATTATAATTAATTTTAGTGTGTTATTGATTATTGACGTGGGTTGATATCAGTATAAGGTTGTACGCCAATAAATCTAAACTTTCTTATTATTGTTTGCAGTTTATAACCCAGAACACTCTCCCAATGCTTATTGGGAAAAACTATCCAGATTGGAAAGAAAAGGTGTATACAACTCTAGGGTGCATGGATTTGGATTTGGCGCTTCGTGAGGATCAACCTACTGCTCTTACGGACTTTAGTACGCCAACCCAAATTTCTCACCATGAAAAGTGGGAGCGGTCTAACCACTTGAGCCTAATGCTTGTCATGAACAATATCGACAAGAGCATTAAATGATCAATTCCTAAATGTAAAAAGATCATTGACTACATGAAGGCAATTGATGCTCAATTTGTGAGTTCAAACAAGATGTTAATAAGCACTCTAATGGAAAAATTAGACTCATTAAGTTACAATGGTAAGGATGATGTGTGTAACTACATCATGCACATGAGAGACATCTCAGTTCAGAGAATTTTGGTTTGTTATGAATCAAATTTAGTTGATTCTCATTCAAATAACTAGTGGATTGATTCTAGATCATCAATCCATGTGGCCAATACCATGCAAGGCTTTCTGCAGACAATACTTTCGAAAGAAACTGAGAGACATATCCATTCAGAAATCGGATGAAATCTCAAGTGGAAGTTATAGGTGTCTATAGATTGATATTGCAATCCGGATATGTGTTGGATTTAGGAGAAACCATTTATGTTCCATCTTTTGCAAAGAATCTGATTTCTGTTTCTAGATTAACACCTTTGGGTTATGTGTTTAATTTTTCTAGTACAGAAATAAGGATTTAAAAAAAAATGATGTATTCATCGGTTCAGGTTCTTTAGTTGATGGTTTATTTCTCTTAAATCTAGATCCAACATATGAAAGTATTTTACTCTCTGTAAATAATATTGGCATAAAGAGAATGAATGTGAATGAGAAATCCTCTCAGTTGCGGCATCTTAAATTATGTCACATATCTAGTGACAAAATTAAAAAATTAGTGAATGATGGAATCCTTGAGACTCTTGATTTCACTGATCTAGGGTTATGTGTGGACTGCATCAAGGGAAAGCAAACTAACAAAACCAAGAAAGGTGCCAGAAGGTCAACTGAACTACTAGAAATCATACATACAGATATCTGTGGCCCATTTTCCACTCTCTGTCTGAATGGTCAGAGATACTTTATCTCCTTCATTGATGACCATTCTAAATTCATGTATCTCTATCTTTTAGTTCATAAAGATGAGGCATTAGAAGCTTTTAAGAATTTCAAGACAGAATTAGAGAAACAGACTGAAAAAGTGATTAAGATCGTAATATCAGATAGAGGTGGAGAATACTACGGTAGAACCACAGAATATGGTCAAAAACCTGGCCCATTTGCACGGTATCTTCAAGAGCAAGGTATTGTACCACAATATACCATGCTTGGATCTCCTGATCAAAATGGCATTGCTGAAAGAAGAAATCGTACACTTATGGATATGGTCAGGAGTATGATTAGTAACTCTAATCTACTTCTGAAATTGTGGAGTGAAGCTCTTAAAATAGCGATATATATCTTGAACAGGGTACCATCCAAGTCGGTTCCTAAAACTCCTTTTGAGTTGTGGAATGAATGGAAACCGAGTTTGAAGCATACTCGTATATGGGGCTGTCAAGCCAAAATAAGAGTCTATAATCCACTTCTTCAGAAGTTGGACCCTAGAACAGTCAATGGATATTTCATTGGCTATTCTGAAAGATCAAAGGGTTATAAGTTTTATTGTCTCTCATATAGTCTTACCATTGTAGAGTCTAAAGTTGCCAAGTTTCTAGAGGATGACGACAACAGTGGGAGTATACAGAGTCGAAACATTGAATTCAATGAACAAGATATATCGACAATTCCTTCTACATCTGGTGGTCAGAGATTTATCCCTTTACCAGTGGTACCTGTGGTTCATGAACAACACTACCTGTTCATGATGAATTACCACATCAGGATACACCACATCAGGAACCAGTTGTTGTTTGAACATGTGGTCCAGAATCAAGAAACCAATCCTGAACCACAAGTTTTAAGGAGATCATCGAAAGAGAGAAAATCGGCAATCCCTTCAGATTATGAAGTGTATATCCAAAACTGTGAAACTAATATTGGAATAAGTGATGATCCGATATTATTTTCACAGGCTATGGGTTGTATAGATACCATTTTATGGCATAATACCATGAAGGAAGAAATGGAATCTATGTCAAAAAATCTAGATGGAATCTATGTCAAAAAATCTAGTATGAGAACTTGTAGAATTGCCTAAGGACACCTCTACTGTAGGGTGTAAATGGGTTTTCAAAACTAAAAGGGACCCACATAGCAATATTGAAAGATACAAGGTTCGACTTGTGACAGAAGGTTATAATCAGAAGGCTAACATTGATTATAAAGAAACTTTTTCGTCCGTGTCTAGAAAAGATTCTTTGGGGATCATTATGGCACTGGTGGCTCACTATGATCTTGAGCTGCACCAGATGGATGTCAAGATGGTATTTTTGAATGGTGATCTGATTGAGGAGGTATACATGGATCAACTTGAAGGTTTTTACTTCGGATAAATGTGATCATCTAGTATGCAAGCTTAAGAGATCCATATATGGATTGAAACAAGTTTCCCGACAGTGGTATTTGAAATTTGATAGCACGATTACTTCCTACGGTTTTGTGGAGAATCGAGCTGATCAATGCATTTACATAAAGATCAAAGACACTAGTTTCACCATACTTGTATTATATGTGTATGACATTCTTATAGCTAGCAATGATCTAGGGATGCTACACGAGACTAAATATTTCTTGACCCAAAACTTTGACATAAATGATATGGGTGAAGCCTCCAATGTCTTAGGCATAGAGATTCACATGGACAGGTTTCTTAAGACCTTAGGACTGTCCTAGAAGGGTTATATTAACAAAGTTTTGGAACGGTTCAAGATGAAGCAATATTCATCAAGTGTAGCACCTCTTGTTAAAGGCGATAGACTTAGTCTGGAGCAATGTCCGAAGACCAATCTGAAATAGCAGACAATGCAAAATATCCCTTATGCATCAGTAGTAAGCAATTTGATGTATGTTCAGGTCTGTACCAGACCTGACATCTCATATTCAGTGGGAGTATTAGGTAGGTTTCGAAAGAACCCTGGTTTGCCACATTGGACAATAGCAAAGAAAGTACTGAGGTATCTACATGGCATCAAGGATCACATGCTCATATATAGACATGTTGATGTTTTGAAGCTAATCAGTTACTCAGATTCAGATTTTGCTAAATGTGGAGATACAAGAAGTATACTTCTGGCTTCATTTTTGTTTGTTAGAGGAGTAGTGTCTTGGCGCAGCGTAAAGCAACCTAAGACAGCTTCTTCTACTATTGAAGCGGAAGTAGTGGCGTGCTATAAAGCAATTTCTCAGGCATTATGGTTGAGGCAGTTTATCACAGTTTTGAGGTCATAAGTTTTATTGAAAGACCTATAAGGATCTACTATGACAATACTACAACAGTACGTCTCTCTAACAACACATGCTCGTGAGTCGCTGCCTACACATTGAGATAAAGTATTTTGTTGTTAAAGAAAACATTCGAGTTCGTCGCATTTAGATAAAACATATTGACACTGATGATATGATAGTTGATCCTATGATAGTTGATCATTTCACCAAATGGCTACCGCCCAAGGTGTATGTAGTTCACGTGGATCATGAGGGGCTATGTAAATCATTAAGTTTTTTGAATGTTTTATTTATGATATTGCAATATAAAGTTTTGACGATTCGAAATAAAGTTATTTCTTTTCATGTCATTTATTTGGTTGTATACATAAGGTTTTGGAATGACAGATGCCTATAAAGTTTTCTAGGCAATAAAGTTTGACCCTTGAATCGTTTATTGAATTGATTCTATAAAGTAGGGTAGTCACAATTGAGGTTCATCGTAAAATAAACAATCTATTGTAATATATGGAAGGAAGTGTTTCCATTGTACTTCAATACTGGGACATGTACCGCCATGATTCATGGGTTGAGAATTTTATGATGAACATAAAGAACAAGTCCATAAGGAAAGATCCGAAAGTTAATGTATGGCCATACATCAGGTTATAACTCTAAAATGGCTTGTCAAGTGGTAATATGGGCCAAGTGGGAGAATGTGAGTAAGTGGCCCACATGCCACTATCCATTTTAGGTATCCCCTATTAGGAGAGTTATGAGCGTCGGATCTGAGGGACATGTGACACCCAGATCACCGTCCATCCTTGATGGAAGGAGATGGTTGATCTATAAATACTAATGGGTAGGGTCCTTTGCACACTGATAGAAATTGAGAACTCCATCACGTTCTCTGTCTGGGAATACAGTCAGTGCATAGAAATCCTTCCCCTCTCTCTTCTCTTTGTTTGTGGAGCAGGGCATATCAGAGTACGTCAAGAGGACATCGGTTGGACGGACAATGGGTGGAACAAGTCACACTGGAGGTATTTATCTTCCGCATTAATCTTCAGTGTAGGATGATAAAGTCTTACAGAAAGATGATGTGGTAATTCTGGAAGCGGATATGTAGGACATGGTATGATCCAGAATTATCATTTGCCAAACTTTAGACTTGAATTCAATTATGTATTTTCCTATGTATCCCATGAACTAAAAACACTCCCCCAATAATTTGTACACCCACACACTCCCCCAATAATTTGTACACCCACGACTTAGGTCCTAGATTTTTCAATGTTTTCTTTTACTGCTTGGCCAACTATTCATTTGTATGTAAGGGTGTTAAATGGTGTGGTTCGGTTTGGGTTCGATATGTAATGAGTAAAATCAAAATCGAACAATTTATTAAACGGTTTCAAAATGCTTACCAAAATCAATTATTAATCGATTTCGGTATTTCGGTTTCTATACGGTTTAGTTGCCGAGAGAAAGGAAGAGAGTTGGGAACAAAAAAGAGGGAAAGCTAAGGAAATCATTAAATAGTTTAAACATTTATGTAAGTGGACTTATGATTATAAGTATGTCATATGAAAAGCATTAATATAAAATTTATTTTTACAAATATAGACCTTTAGCACTAGGAAATTGAAGTAAGGGTATAATCGATTTTAACAGTTTTAAATAGTTAGTTTAAATGGATTCATTTTGGAAACCAGAATCTAACCGTTTAATTAAATGGTTTCATTTTTGAAATCCAACATTCTATCTCTCCCTCGTTACGAACAAAAAAGTGGGGTTGTGCCCCAATTGTACACTCTCTTTGTTCTATGAAACCTTATTGATTTTGAACTTCATTTGCGAAGGAATCAGACTTTTGGCAGGCCATCCCTTTTTTATACCCCGCTTTACCTTGGAAGGAAAATGCAGTATTACTAAAATGACTTTTGCAATGAGTCTGAGCTCTCTTAATAGATTTATGATTTATTCAATATATAGGAGAGGGGGAGAAGCGAGCTTCAGCACCTGGATGACTTTGCTACGGAATAGCAAGAACCGCTTCAATGACAAATCGAGTATGGTTGTAGGGAAAGGGATTCACAAGGGCTCGATGGAAATAATCTAGATATAAACTTAATAGCACTAATGCTTGAAGACCTACGGGTGGAATACCGGACTCAGTTGACCAATCTATTTTTTAATCATCAAGAATAGAAAAACTCAAGAAAGACTGAATCAAATTCTAAATGAGAGGATTTGGCAAGGAAGGTTTCAATTTCGATAGAAGATGATCTCGAGCTATTGTATGTAAGCTTTGATTGAAATAAAAGTATAACATCTTGATGAATTCCTCTTTTCCCTTGCCTATTTGAAAAACAAATGAATTTTTCAAAGATAGAGCAGAGTCAAAAGTCATACTGACAATGCGTGAGAGCGTGAAGAAAATAAGATCATCCTTTGCTGAAGGAATGCAAGCAAAAACAAGTTCGGGAATCTTTGAAAGCAAGCTATCTTGTCAGAACTTATTATTTTTAGAATCCTTAGGAAGGGCAATCAAGCGCAAGAAAAATATTTAATGGAGCCTGATCGCACTGCCCTTGTGATTTGACTGACTTCAGTATAAACCATTAATAATCGGTTTCATGATTTCCGTTTAAGTAATTTGATTTGGTTTCGATTAATAGTTTCGGTTCATTTTTACCCCCTAAGTGAATTGTCTCAATAATGTTTAACCCATTTCTTAAACAATTTTTAACCCATTTCTTGAATAAGGAAGGTTCTCTCCCAACCATTAGGAGTTTGGACCATGGTTTAAGTTCATGGTATATAACAGGTAAATCGGTGATTTGGAAAATCAATACGGGATCAGATATGAATTGATCATATTAATTTGGTATCGATATTACCGATGATCGATACTGATACGGATCAATTGTATCAACTAATCCGATCCGGATACTTAAAACCATCGTTTGGACTAGGAAAGGATTGGATCAGGAAAACAAGAAAGATGACAGAATCCAAGAACAACGTTTTCTGTATCTCTCTTCCTCACCCTACGAACCAAAGCAAAGGGTACAAAAAAACCCCACTTTGACAACCTTTTGTCAGTTGTCACTTTATAGCCTATCTTATCTCTATGTGGAAACCCTTGCAAATCAACCCGTGAGGGCTCCATTTGGTTGCGATTAAAGGGAAATAGATAGAATTTCTGTTTTCTCTAATATTTCTCTCTTTTATATCATGTGGTCTTCATTGATGATATTATTTTCCATGCCTTACTAGTATGAACGGGAAAAGAGGAGGGTGGGGGATTTTTCCACGTTACTCATGGTTTAAGTTCACGGCATCAATCACTTCAAAATTCAAGAAGGTATTGGATATGTATCGATTTGTGTATCGGATATTCGT
>JAMYWD010002256.1:0-5000 GCA_028583415.1 Protea cynaroides
AAGCTATTTGAGTGGATGATTCATGGTTGGAACCATGGAATGAGTATTGAGATGGAATGTAGGAGCAAGCCATAGGATCCCAAGCACGAGAAGGATGAACTAAAAGAAGGAAAATTGACCAAGGAAGTACACCGGGAGTCGCAGGGTGGAGTGAGCCATCCGACCACTGGTGATCCTCACAAGTATGGAAAGGCCCTCTGTGTTAGGAAGTTCGGATTTTGGGGAGGGGTCGCACCCGGGTCGATCGGGACTCGAGCCTACCTCCGAGCCCTCGGTTAACAGGCTGGTTTTAAGCTTCACGAATAAATTCTAATTATTTTTATCGGGCTTTTTGTTAGGTCTTAGCAATATAATAACATTATAAAGGTGATTCTAAAGCTTGGAAGGGAAGTATCTGTTAGCAAGCCAAGGTGAGGAGCAAGACCCTACAACTAATTGGTTAATAATAAAGTCGTTTTTTACTTCTTGGAGTCCAATGCCATATTGATTCTATGCGTGTATGCTTGTATGTGCATTTAACATGTCATCAATATTTCCTTATCTGTTCATGTTCATATTTACTTTATTGTTTTTTAACATGATGATGATGATGATAGGGAAGCATGTGAATCGTTTATGTTTAGCTCCGGTGTATATGGTGAGGGGTAGGAATGGTATCAGCACGGTACAACCATGACCCGTTCTTCATGGGGTGTATGTTGTGCTATGGTCTACTCAAGTCATGTCCCGCGATGTTGTCGTATCGCCATTACACTTAGCGAGAACTATTGCGACGTAGGGCATCGAGGGAGGGTCTCGGTCCTTGAGTCCTATGCTCTACTGCAGGGGCCTTAGCTCTGTCTCTTGGTGCTCGAGGGGATGCTAGGGGTGAGGCCTTGGATACCGTTTGGCATTAGGTTGGTTGGTGCGAGCCCGGTTTGCAACCCTAGCCAGCAGGGGTTTATTTGTTGGTATGGTATCAGCCGTTACAGCCATGCCGTTTCATGGGGTGTATATTGTGCCATTTTGGGTCTTGTGGGCGGCGATCTTTGGAGTCATTAGGCGTATCCACAATCTCTATATAGGGTGTCGCGGCCACCTATCCTTTCTATAGCAGTGCAAACTATAAGCCAAACCAAAGTCATCGTGATTGCATATATCATTGTTGCATTGTTTTGTTTGCTCAACGAGCCATGATGTGTGCTCACCCTCGGCGTCGAATATTTTAGTTGATGATGCGGGTTTTACGTTGTAGACTATTTAAATGCTCCAGCATATGGGAACGTTGCGGCAAAGGAAGTTGATGATGAAGTGGATACACATGACGTCTCTTGCGAGTGCAACTCATGTGTATTCAATTAGATTTTTGGTTTTATTTATTTGGATTTATTAAAGACATGTATTTGGTATTTAATTAATTATGTCTCAGTCGATACAGAATAATTTATTATTTAAAATTTAATATCACAAAGATTCTCAGTCCATTTTATTATAAGACTTCCGTTATTGTGTATTTACTTTGATTATGAAAGTGGATGTATGGAGTTTAGATAACACGGATATAGCCTATTCGAGATCCTAGTTGAACCGTTGGTTTGCTAGCAGTTCATCACACCATTCTGAATAGTGCAGAATTGGGGTGTGACAGAAGATGGCTCGAACTATTGAAAGATTATGATTGTGATATCCAGTAACATTCGGGAAAAGCTAATGTAGTAGCGGATGCGTTGAGCAGAAAGGCAATGATAAAATCTCAGGGGGAGGTTAGCACAACTGCAGCAATGTGTAATACCGGAATGGTATTCAATCACGGCAATGAGCAGTATGTGATAGATACAATGGATGGATCATCCAACCAAGGGTTTATTCATCGGTTTTCAAATATGTTCGCTGCATTGAAGATTATACCGGATATAATTGATGAAGTGAAGACAGCTATCAAAGCAGACCCTTACCTGAGAACGGTACAAGAAGACATCAAAAAAGGTAGGACTAACCCTGAGTTCCCCTTAGACGAAGAGAAGGTACTGAAGTATAAAGGAAGAATATGTATACCCGAAACAGAAAGTGTGGACATTAGACATCGACTGATGAAAGAAGCCCATACCACCATCTATTCGATACATCCTGGAAGTACAAAAATGTATTATGATCTAAAGAAACTATATTGGTGGAGAGGAATGAAAGTAGATGTAACTAAGTTCGTGTCTCAATGCCTAAATTGTTAGAAAGTAAAGGCTGAACGACAAAGACCCGCAGGACTGTTACAGCCGTTACCGAAACCAGCATGGAAATGGGACTGCATCACTATGGACTTCGTCACAGGATTACCACTGACTCCTCGAGTAGTTGACGCAGTTTGGGTGATTGTAGACCGCTTGACAAAAATAGCTCGTTTTATACCGATACGACCTCAGTATACACTAGAGAGGTTAGCAAAGCTGTATGTGGATAATATTATTTGATTACACGGTGTCCTAGAGAGCACTGTGTCCGATAGAGATCCGTGATTTACTTCCAAGTTTTGGGAAAGATTGCAAAAGACTATGGGTACAACACTGAAGTTTAGTACTGCATTCCATCCACAAACAGATGGACAGTCAGAGCGTACAATTCAGATTCTAGAAGATATGCTACGAGAATGTGTAATTGATTTCAAAGGATCATGGGATGAAAAGTTACCACTGATCGAGTTCGCTTATAACAATAGCTATCAGGCTACTACACAAATGTCACCCTATGAAGCACTGTATGGCAGAAAGTGTCGAACTCCTTAATTTTGGAATGAAGTTGGGGAACGCAGTCTCGTTGGACCAGAATTTGTTGAGGAGACTTGTCGAGTGGTCGACATTATTAAGGAAAGAGTGAGAATAGCCCAGAATCTTCAGAAACAATATGCTAATACTCAACGCAGAGACCTTGAGTTTATCATGGGTGATAAAGTATTCTTAAAGGTATCGCCGATGCGAGGATTGAAACGGTTCGGACAGAAAGGGAAACTAAGTCCAAGATATGTCGGACCATATGAGATTCTAGCTAAGTGTGGGAAAGTGGCTTACCAGTTAGCACTACCACCATCTATGTCAAATGTGCATGACGTATTTCATATTTCCTTATTGAAGAAGTATGTCAAAGATCCAACGCACGTTCTGACAGTAAATCTACCTGATTTAACTGAAGATTTGACTTTTGAAGTAACACCAACTGAAATCACCAGCCGAAAGGTTCAACAACTACGCAACCAAGATATCCATTATGTTAAAGTCACTTGAAGATGTAGAGACATAGAAGAAATTACATGGGAAGAAGAGAGTGCTATGCGAAAGCAATATCCTCATTTATTTAACTCCGAAGGTATGAACAATTTTGGGGATGAAATTTTTATAAGTAGGGGGGAGTTGTAAGACCCGTATCAAACTAACCTGGTCTTACCACCTTTAACCAGGTCTACACATCATGGATGAGCCAAATGGACCAAGTGCATGAAGGAGATCACGATCCCAGGTATTAAACTGACCCAAAAATACTTAAATTAAGGGAAATGTCGCATTCCCAGCAAGGGAGGGTCAGACCCCCTCAAGACAGAAGTCAGACCCCCAGTTTTACATGGGGGGTCGGACACTTTAGGAACCAGGGGTCGACGGGATCTCCAACCCCCCTATCGACCCCCGGTACTCGATAAAAATAGAAATTAGGAAAGTTTCCTAATTTCAATGGGATTCCTTCCTAGTCTTAATGGGACTTATTTTAGGAGTTTCTACTCTATAAATAGGACGTCCCTAAGCCTCTTTCACTCCTTTTACAACCCTAATTGAATTGAGAGAAAGAGAAGAGAAGGAAGAGAAGAAGAAGAGAAGGAAAGAAGAGAAGAAGGCAAAAAGGAGAAGAGTTACAGAGAAGGAGTATTCTTCTCAGGTATGGATACTAGTTCCATGAGTTTCTAAAGACCTTAGGGTAGATAATGAAGACAATATGATCTCGAATCCCAAACCATCAACCCATGGTTAGGTTTTCATGGAAAACCATGGGAAAAATCATGAAAGCCATATAGGTGAATGAATCATGATTCTAGGCCATAGAACATGTGCAGAATGGACAGTAGGAGCAAGCCATAGGACCCCAAACACGAAGAATGGACTGAAGGAAGAAAATTATCCAAAACCCACAGGGGATCGCATGGGGGGTCGATGGCCAATCGACCCTACCAGACCCTGAGCATCGACCCCCAGTGTTTGGGAAGTCCAGAATAGGGGTGGTTGCACCTAGGGTCGATCATTACTTCGACCCTACCTCCGACCCCAGTTAACAGAATGATTTTTAAATTCAAAATTAATTCTAATTAAATTCTATCGACTTTGTTAGGTCTTCTAGCAATATAATAACAATATAAAGGTGATTTTAAAGCTTGAAAGAGGATCTATTAGCAAGCTAAGGTGAGGAAACAGAAATCTAAACTAATTGGTTTATAATAAGCTATTTTTCTCTTTTCTTGAGTCCAATGCTATGCTTGATCCTATGTGAATATGTTTGTAATGTGCATAAAACATGTCATCCACTATTTTTGTTATTTGTTTATGCATATTTACTTTATTGTTGATAACATGATATTGATGATGATGATAGGAATAGGCATGTGAATGTATGTGTGTGGTTGGTGTACTCGATGCGAGCGAGTATCAGGGGGGGTGTCATAGGCTGGGCCTCAGCACTTTAGCTCTATTTCTAACTCAAGTCTTGTGCATTAGCATCGTCGTATCGCCATTAGTTTAGCAGAACTATTACGTCGTAGAGCATCAGGGGAGGTGGTCTCGGTCCTTGTAGTCTCTGACTCTACCGGGGGGCTTTAGCTCTATCTCTATGGACGTTCTGAGGGATGCTGGGGTAAGGCCTTGGATACACTGTTTGGTACTAGGATTGGTTAGTTGCGAGCCAAGTTTACAGCCCTCGCCAACAGGGGCTTACGTGTTGGTATGGCACTGTTCAACAATAAACGTTAACCTTTGTTGTACAATGTTCATAAA
>JAMYWD010002256.1:10000-11055 GCA_028583415.1 Protea cynaroides
TTGCAAAAATTATGAACTTAAGGTCATAGATCAATCATAGGAAGGACCCTAATGATAAACCAAGGAATCAAACCATGAAGGGGTTGGACTGAGGGAGAAAGTCGACCAAAACTTCATGTAGTCGCAACTATGGTCGACCATACGGGGCTCACATGATCAACCACATGCTCTCGGGAAGGTCCTAGAGAAGGTATGGTCGCAGGGTGGTCGCATGATATGCGACCACACGTATCGACTACACACCATGTGGTTGCAAAAATTGGGACCACAAGTGCAGCCACATTTGCGACCACATAGCCTCTAGAAGTCTGTATGACTCCAAATTAGACTTCTGACTAGTGTAGCTTAGTGAACTTGAACCCTAACTTAGAATCCATAAATTTCTTAGGTTTTTAAATGGTTCGAAAATGATTACAAAGCTTGGAGAAGTTCAAACATCGTTAAAGGTGAGAGAACAAGACCTAAACTAATTGGATAATAACAAATTATTTTATTTTAGTTGTCCAATGCTATGAATGATTCTATACTAGTATGCTTGTAATGTGCATCTCACATGTCATCCAATATTACTACTATTTCTACTCATGCATATTTATTTTTGTTTATTTATAACATGATGATGATGATGACGCTAGGAATAAGCATGTGATAGTGTGTGTGTGGTTAGTGTTCTGGATGCTAGTAGAGCATCAGGGGAAGGACGTGATATTGTGGTTCAACCTAATCACCAGACTCTAGCTCTATCTCTACTCAAGTTTTGCCCACTGACATCATCGTATTACCATCACCTTAACAGAACTATTACGTCGTAGGGTATCAGGGGAGTGGTCTTTGACTTTACTGGGGGGCCTAAGCTCTATCTCTATGGATGTATTGAAGGATATCGGGATGAGGCCTTGGATACATTGGATGGCATTAGGATTGGTTAGTTGTGAGCCCAGTTTGTAAGCCCTCGCCAATAGGTGCTTATGTGTTGGTATGGGTAGGGCATTAGGGGAAGTGTTGGCGGTGTTTGATCTAGACACTTTATCTCTATCTCTATTCCATGGTGGGGG
>JAMYWD010002257.1:0-11039 GCA_028583415.1 Protea cynaroides
TTTGAGATTCGATTCCGTTGTTGAGGAATAATCTCCCAGAGTGGTTCCATGAAATACGTGAAAACTTGCCTTTGATTATGACTTTGGGGCTCATGTGTGTGGGGTGTCAGTTTTGCTTTTGAGATTTGGTTCCGTTGTCGCGGAATAATCTCCCCGAGTGGTTCCATGAAATGCGTAAAAGCTCATCTTTGTTTTTTCAAGCCCATTTTGAGAGTTCCAAGGTCGTCGTGACCACTACTCAAGAAAGCCCGTGTTTATTTTTACTTAGCTTTCCAATAATGGTTGTGACAAAACTAGGGTCTTCTTGTCTTCAGCCTCATTTAGTACAACTTCGACTGAAGAGGGGTATCTGTCAGTACCCAGTTTTGCCCTGTAGGATTTCTCTTTCTCATTACATCGTTTGCATGATGGCAGAGGGGCAATGTTGTCATTTAGGTTTAATTAAAATAAAATAAAAAAAAATTTCAAAAAATAGATTAATAAAAAAAAAGAGAAAGAAAAAAAAATATATTCCATGAAAGAAGAGATTGGGGGTACCATGGGCATCACTAGTTTAATAACAATCCCAAAAAAAAAAAAAGTTGAAATCCCTAAATCAAACAATCGCAGAAAGGGGATGAGGAGAAAAGAGAGGAGACGTAGAGTGAGAGAGAGGCGGTGAGAGAGAAAGTTACAGGGGAAGAGGAGAGGTCGACACCTCATCTCTTCTCCCTGAAATCCCTCTCCCAAAAACCACCGACTCCCTCTCCAGCCTACCTACCTACCCAATGATCATCTCTTCCATCGACACCTCACTGCCCTGCCATGCTGCCTAGAGGAAGAAATAAGAAGGACCGAAGATAGAGGAGAGAAGAGGGGGGAAATAAAAATCGAGGAAAAGGGAGGCTAAGTGGGGAGAAAAGAAAGAAGGGGAGAAAGAGGACTAGGAGAGAAGACCCAAGAAGAAGGAGAAGAAAAAGGGGAAGAGCGAGATTGAGTGTGATAGAAGGTCGGGCTGTGATGGAAGAAGAGAAGGGAAAGAGAGATTTGCAGGGGGTATGGAATCTATTTCGCCTGGATCCCATTCTGGCAAGGGTGTTGGCTGGGATGGTTGCGGCTAAATAAAGAAGAAGAAGGAATCGTGGCCATGGCAAACCAGGTGAGAAAAAATAGAGAAGAAGGAAGAATAGCAGCCGCAAGAACCAAGAGGGTTTTACGGAAGGCTTGAGAAGACCTAAGGGAGAATGAGAGAGGATTGAGAGGGGTATCAGTGGCGGAAAGGAGAAATGGACAGTTACGGGTGAGATTTGAGAATGTGGCTGGGAGCTGTGTGAAAACAAAATGGATTGAGACTGAACATCGGTCACAGCCATAAAGAGAGGAGCCGCGGTTATCGTTGGAGCTGGGAAAGAAGAGTCTTCCAGTGGATTCATAGTGCAAAATCAACTTGGTCATTACTGTGCTTTTATTCTAGGTGTTTTTATTTTATCCCTTTATGTTCTCATGCATACTTCTCTATGAAATTACTTGATCCCCTCATGTGTTACTTGATCATTACCAGTGAAAGCATGATTCCTGATGTGCAAATTTCTCCCTAGTTCTTAGACTGAGATTTTTAAGCTTTCGTTGTTTGTTTTGTCCTTGTGAGAATTATCTTTGGGTTTACCTTGTTTCCTTCCCTGAGAAGGATATTCGAAGGGATAGAGCTTCGGGTTTTGTTCTTCTCTGCAAGGTCAGTGTTGATTGAAGATTTTCTTTATTTTGTTTCCCTTTCTTTCTTTTCCTCTAGTTTTCTCTACTTTAGTTGATCATTGTTTATTTATATATCATTCTCCCTTTGTTCCCAAAGGATTGGGTCAAAGTGGTTTGAGTGCTTCTTTGCTTTCTTCTTCCAATCTAACTGTTTACACAGGCTCGTTTAGTTTAGATTTAGTTTGTTTTGACTGTGGGGATACCAAACCCTATTGCTAGTTGCTCTTTTGGTTTAAGTAGCTACGTTAGATGGGTTGTGTCTTCTCGGCTGTGTGTTTAGATACATTATTGTTGCTCAGCCTGGGTTTTTATCCTTTTCTCATAAGAATTTAATGTTTGGTCAGAGTGGTCATTTTCGAATTTTTCTTTGTTTAGTTTCTCAAGCATGTTCAGTTTAGAGAATCCGATCATGAAAAGGAAGGATTGGGTTGAGGCTGATTCAAAATGGGTTGAACTCTTTAATGATTAAATTTGATTTTTCTTTATTGACTATGATGTTATCTTGTAATTATCTCATTTGATGGATATTCCAATTCTATGCTTAGTTAGTCCCATTGATGTTTAGTTTAGATAAGCTAATTCTTTCTCATATGACATGCTTAAATTGTTTCAATGCTTGCTATAGTTTATTATGGTTTACAAGGAGGCTGATTTGCAATTTTTTGTTTTGTTATAATTCACCTCCATGCTTGCCAACTTAATACACATTTGACTTGCTTAAATGCTTAATTCAGTTCAAGTGCTTAATCTTAGTACGTGTTTAAACTGATCTAAATACATGAATGATCGATCCTATGTAGGATCCCCACCCCAAGTGATGTATCCCCACTATGATGCCCCATTGTAATAGATGTATGTTAGGGTATATCCTTCTTGCGATGTGATTGGCTAGGGGACTCCAAAGAGTCCAACCCATTGTGGACCCATTTAGAATGAGCCCATCCAACCCTAGGATTGGATCTAAGAGTGTGGAAACTCATTGTATCAAGAATGTATTAATGAAAAATTACGATTGGGTAGATGTATGCATAGGATGGATGGCCCGACGGACGGTCCACTTGGGTATCACAAATGTGGGATATGAGTGAGATATTAGTAAACCCCGTGTATGGGGAGCTGAGGCATCTGGCCTTTCCTGAGTGTTGCCAAGCATGTCCATGGCTCGTCAATCCATGGGAACTGTGCTTGACCTGATTCTAGAGAAACAGAGGTCTCGAGGGATACGTAGGCTGCGGGGGAGTTTGGTCGCTCCACACTCGGTCAAATTGAGGTAATTTCCATATTGTTTGGGATTACCTCAGTGAGGGGTTTTCCTTGTGGAAGGGAATGTCTTTACACTGAGATGTGTTCCACCATTGTGGGAGCATCTCATCCTTCAAATGTGTTCCAATATTTTGGGAGCATCATTTTCCACACACACTCAAATTGAGGTAATTTCCATATTGTATGGGATTACCTCAGCGAGGGGATTTCCTTGTCGAAGGGAATGCCTCTATACCGAGATGTGTTCCACTACTGTGGGAGCATCTCATCCTTCGGATGTGTTTTAATATTTTAGGAGTATCATTTTCACACACACACTCAAATTGAGGTAAGTTCCATGCATTATGGGATTACCTTAGCGAGGGGATTTCTTTATGATAGGGAATACCTCTACACTGAGATGGGTCCCACTATTATGGGGACATCTCTCATCATTGGATGTGTTCCATGATTATGGGAGCATCCATCGCTTGGGATGCGTTCTAATATTTTAGAAGTGTCCCTCTTCTTGCACACACTTGGTACGTACACACCCGCCCAAACTACGTTAGCCTGATTTCTGCCGCACAGGGATACGAAAGCAGTCTGGGATTTTCCTAGACCTTGATCATACGCTGTATATCTTTTTTTTCTTTCTTTAGATGCATGATTAGGCCATTCATTAAATTCTTTAATTCATTTTGTGATTATTTTCTTATTTAATTTGTTTAATTTCAGCTTATGCATGCATAGTTAGTAAAGAATTAGAGATCAATTTAGGATTCCCCCTTCTACCTTGTATTGTATTTAGATAGCCCCAAGTGTTCATAAATTATAGGAAATGATAGGATTTAGGGAGACCAGTTCAGCCGGGTGAGTTGGGTGCCTAACACCTTCCCAACTCATAATTTGGCACTTACCCGCCTTTGGTGAGACAAGATAGCCATTCCATTTGCACGAGTCATTAGTGTCCCTCCAATGAGGGACATCATTTATAGGTCCTAGACCTTATCTAGATGGCGACTCCAGTTTTCTTACCCTCCACTGGCATGAATGGATGGGATCTGAAGGTGAGAACTTTCTAGATCCCAGTTTGAGTGTAAGGAGGGTAGACAACTTTAACTACATGAAAATTCAATTTTAAAAATGAGGATAAATCAAATTCTTAAATTTTTTTTCCCTAGTCCTCACAAAGTGAAAGTCTCCAATTGCAGTCCTCAATTCTTCAGTACTATAGATGTTTGATCTAGAGATATACCTAAAAATTCTATAATTTACAAGCTGTATCCCCTAGTTTATCTAGGAATCCATTTCATCAACAATCCACAAAGTACTTTGTTATGTAAATCTAATTATCAATACTTTGATCTATCAAGCAAGCCAAAAATTTTAGAAATATTGGAACAAATTGATCTAGTAGTAGAAAGTATGAATAACGGGGAAGATAGAATGGAAGTAAAAATAAAAAACACAAAACCAAAGCTTATTGATCTTACAAAATTTATTACAATAATAGTTGAAGTCACGGGCTCTAACACCATTAGGCTAAAATAATCTCAAATATTAAAAATCAGAAACTCAAAGGTATTATAACAACAACAACAACAACAAAGCCTTATCCCAACTAAATGGGGTCTGCTACATGGATTATTGTCTGCCAATTAGCTCTGTTCGATGTCATAGTTGAAGCAAGGCCTAAGCTATACATGTCTCTCTTCATCACCTCCTCTAGAGTCATCTTCGGTTTGCCCCTAGCTCTTTTAGACCCTTCAATCTGAATCAAACGACTCCTCCGTATGGGAGCATCTAATGGCCTCCGTTGAACATGACCATACCATCTCAAACGACTTTCTCGTAGCTTGTCATGTATCGGCGCTACTCCCAAGTCAGATTTAATACAATCATTCCTTACTTTATCCTTCCTAGTTTTGCTACACATCCAGCTTAACATCTTCATCTCAACTACAGTAAGTTTATCAATATGATGCTTCTTAACTGCCCAACATTTTACATCATACATTGTCACATCCCAATTCTAGACTAACTAATGGTGTGTTGTACAGTTATAAAAACCAATGGTTCAAGCAGGATCTCATAAGATCGTGCCTACCATGTTAAACCAAACACATTCCACAATCACAATCAGAGATAATAAAATAAATAATGAAAGTCTTATTAATAATGAACTGAAGTCTAACATAATAAATAATTAAATAATCTAGTTATCTCCAAGTAACCAAAACATAATTAATACCTATTACAAGTATCAAAATACGAAAGTTAACCACTAAGTGTAAATATAGTTGAAACACTCGCTTGACGAGTCATATTTGTCCTCCACAGCTTGCACATCCATAGCTGCTCCGTGTCCCTATTTCGACGCATTCATATAATCTTCGATAGTAACACTTGCATCATTAGAAACTAAAAATAATTACATGCGCGAGGGTCAACTCTCCAACATGAGCTCAGTGAGTGAACAAAACAATGCAACAGACATATGCATGCATTCAATTCATATCTTTGGTCTGGTTTAAGTTTGCAATGTGCTATAGAAATGATTGGCGGCTATCGCACCTCTATATACGGGTGTGTAAATCCACCCAATGGATCAAACACCATTTTCGTCCCACATCCACCCCACCATGGAATATAACTAGAGCTCAAGTGTTTGGATTACAGACCACCAACACTTTCCTTGATGTCCTACCCATACCAACACGTAAGCCTCTATTGGCGAGGCTTGCAAACTGGGCTCGTAACTAACCAATCCTAATGCCATCCAAATGTATCCAAGGCCTTACCCCAGCATCCCTCAATACGTCCATAGAGATAGAGCTAAGGCCCCCTAGTAGAGTCTGAGACCACACGGTCTGAGACCACCTCCTCTGATACCCTACGACGTAATAGTTTCACTAAGATAATGGCGATATGAAGATGTTAGTGGGCAAGACTTGAGTAGAGATAGAGCTAGAGTCTAGTAACCAGGCCAAAGACCACAGTGCCACATCCTCCCCTTGATGCCCTACTCGCATCTAATACACTAACCACACACACAATCACATGTCTATTCCTAGCATCATCATCATTATGCTATAAATAGATAGAAATAAATATGCATGAGAAGAAATAGAAGTAATATTGGATGACATGTGAGATGCACATTATAAGCATACAAACATAGAATCATTCATTGCATTGGAAAAATAAAATAAAACAGTTTGTTATTATCTAATTAGTTTAGGTCTTGTTCCCTCACCTGTAAATGATGTTTGTTCCTCTCTCAAGCTTTAGAAGTCACTTAGAATCTATTGGGAACCTAAACAATTAATGTATTTAAGTTAGAGATTAATTTCTTCAAGTTACAATAGTCAAAAACCTTGTCTGGTCTCAAAATATACTTGTGGCTATCGTGTGGTCAACCCTGTGGTCTCAGTATATGTGACCACACACTATGTGGTCGACCGCTGTGGTCGCACTACATGCGACCACACCATGCGACCATACGATTTTTGAAAAACTTCCCAAATAGTTGTGGTCGACTCTCTGGTAACCCTATGGTTGACCAGTGCTGCGACCACACATGGTTTGGTTAATTTCTACCTTCAATCTAAGCTCTTCCTCTCGGCTCAACAACGGGGTTCACCCTATGATCATTCTATGGCCATTACTTTATGATTTCTTACAACAACTAGTACCAATCCAACTTTTATGGTTATTCCTAGAGATTTACCTAGATAACCATATGATCAATAATCCCATATCGGTTTAACATCTTCAATAAAACCCTATAATATATAATTTACATCTACAGAGACAAGGTCCATACCTTACTTGCTGTAGAGAGTCTGAACCTTCTTGGCAAAAACCTTTCTCTCAGCCTTCTTCTCCAAATCTCCTTCTTCTTCTCTTCGTCTCTCTTTCTCTCTTAGGTTTAGGGTTTGAGATTGATCCAAAAGAGTGAAAGAGGGTAGAGAGACATCCTCTTTATAGGGAGAAACTCTCCATATTGAGTCCCCCACAATTAGGAAAGAGATCCCTTTTGATTTGGAAAGTTTCCAAATCATGGAGTCCAATCTAGCAACGTGGGGTCGATACATGTGCTCGTAAAATCCGTCGACCACACAAACCAAAACATGCGACCCCACATTGTGCGGTCTCATGTTATCCATTGTGTGGTCAACCACACAGCTTAAATATGAGACCACACGTCTATTTTTTACTGGTCTCACTTCCTTTATGGTGTGGTCGACTATACTAGTTCAGGTAGTCGACCACACACTCACAATTCATTATTTTTGGGTCGATTTATATTCCTAGCCTTGTGGTTTCTTCACACGGTTGGTACACTTGAGCCGGTTATGAAGGAAAGATCGATCGAAAAGATCGGTCATGACACGAAAATGTAAGATTAGACCGTGCGGGTCTTACAATTCCACCACCTTTAAAAGAAATTTTGTTCTCGAAATTTACATACACAGATTTTACATACATCATAGTCGATCGAATGATTGTCCTATAGAATTTTCCTTTATGTTTTAAAGGAATACGCCAATCACACAATACTCCAGACTCACTTCTCTAGTTCATCCATCCTATTTTAATCCTTTATAAAATACCATTGTCTATATCATCTTCTTTGTTTATGATTGAACCTAGATACCAAAAATTATCACTTTGTTGTATATCCCTCTCAAAAATGTTTACCACCACATTATCCGTCTTTATGTGATTAAAGTTACACACCATATACTCCGTCTTTGTTTTACTTATCGTAAAATATTTTGATTCTAGTGATGTTCTCCATAGCTCAAACTTTGCATTAATTTCTGTTTTTATCTCATCCACTAAAATAACATCATCAACAAAAAACATACACCAAAAAACTTCATCTTGAATGTCTCTAGTTATATTATCCATAATGAGGACAAACAAATAAGGGTTGAAAGTTGATCATTGATGTAACCCCATTGTAATTGAGAATTTACGACCTTGATCCCCCATGATTTTCACATTAGTCACCACATTATAATACATATCCTTAACTATGTCCACATATTTGCTTGAAACGCATCTCTTCTTTATTTCATGCCAGATTAACTCCCTAGGGACTCTATCATAAGTCTTTTCCATATCGATAAAAATCATATGGAGGTCCTTCTTGCCTTCTCTACATCTTTCCATAAGTCTCCTAAGCAAGTAAATAGCCTCTGTCGTGGATATACTTGGCATAAAACCAAAGTGGTTCTTCGTAATAGTAATTTTTTTTCTCAAGTGAGTTTCAATAACTCTCTCCCACAGTTTCATAGTATGACACATTAGTTTTATGTTTCTGTAGTTATTGCAGCTCTGAATATCACCTTTGTTTCTATAGATCGGAACCACAATACTTTTCCTCCATTTATTTGGCATTTTTCCTGAGCTCATAATATTATTGAACAACTTAGTTAGCCAAGATACTCTATACATTCCTAGGCTCTTCCAAACTTCTATTGGGTCCTCATCTGGGCCTGGTGCTTTATCTACATTCATCCTCCTTAAAACTTAAAAGGTATTAAAACAATAAAATTTCATTTCTATGACTTCTATAAACAATTCATCATTGTTGACTATATTACTAAAACCAAAGAATAATCTATGGATATAGCATCTAAAAATTCTCAAAAAACTAAATTTATAAACAAAAATAAAGTCAATTTGGTTCCACCTTCGGCATTACCATCAGCAGACACCAAATCAACTACATAAACAAATAAAGTAATTTTAAAATCTAAAATTTAGGATGTTATTGAGAATCCCAAAATGATATTGTTGTTGATGATGAAGATGATAGCATCTCAGAATGCTATAGCACATTGATCTGAGTTTTCCTTCTAATGGAGTAAGAGTGATTGATCACGATAGTATCCCATGGAATCACATGAATATGGTAGGGAGGTGGATGGTCCCAATTGTGTATAAATTGGTTACCCCAATCAAGGACGGTGGTAAGGCATTCTCCATTTTCTAGACGGATGAGCATTGTGATCATACAATACATTTGAGCAGGAGACGGTTCCCACAGATTTCGTTTCTCCTTCTGCAATTGATATGGGAGTATTGGATCATTGTACAAACAAGAACAAGGCATGGGCATGGAAAGACTCAAATCATTCATCGGTGGAGATGACTTCAAGTTATATAAGTCATTGCAATCCTCCGAAGTAGTAGCACAATATTGGTTCAATGCAACTAAGTTCTCTGTTTCAGGACACCTCATCCAACCACCATTCGATGCTTCGTACCAAGTTCTTTGTTTTAGGATTTTGACTTTTCTCTGCTTGCCCAACTCATTCACCTTCTCCAATTTTGTATCAACACTTTCTAAGATCTATTTCAATTGAACAGGGGTGGAAGCCATGAAGAAAGAATCATCTTCTTCGTGATGATGAGAATCAGCAACGAGCGGTAATTTTAATCCTTTTCTTTTGTTGGGTATCCTCACCGGGTGTTGTCTTCATCCACTCCGATTATTTTTTTGGATCAGTTTGATCCCTATAATGTTTCATAATCCTTCTAACTTGATATGGATTTTCAGGTAATATGGTAAGAATGGCATGTTGATCAGAACAGCCATCCTCGTAGCATACGAGGAAAGCATAAACTCTATATAACGTGGCCAACTCGTGAGTCTTCTATTAGACTTATGTGGGATTAATTAATTACCTAAATTAGTTATTTAATAGGATTCTAATTAACAAGGTAGAACCAATTTAGTTTGATTTGTTATAAGGTATGGATAGTTTTGGTAACTCTAATTCTATTATGCGAAGGGCATTATGGCTACAACAATATTCTATAAATATTAGGTTAGAGTCCCCATAGCCACAATTAGTGAAGAGATCTCTCTGCACCCATTGACAAGAGATTGGGGATATCCTCTGGAGGCTGTAGAAGACTATTATAATTAAAGGATTACGATCAAAGCTTAGAGCATACGAGAATCGATCTTTTCAAACAGGTATATCTTTATGATTCATAGTTACCTAACTTCTCCATTATATTCTATGGTTCATGTATGGATTGGAATGGATTTGGTTAAAACCGTAAATACATAAATCTAATAGTTGGTATCAGAGCCAACCATACAGACCTAGGATCAATGGGAATTGATTGTAAAGCCTTATAAGTGAATTATTGAATTGAAAGAGTTGAATTTTTTGAATTTGGATCGATCACTTGAAGTTACCTTCCAACCGACAAATTTTTCGACCTGCAAACTCGAGTAGATCTCACTTTGGGGGATTTAAAAATCGACGAACGTTGAAGACCCGATCATCGTCAAGTCAAC
Organism: Protea cynaroides; assembly: GCA_028583415.1. NCBI lineage: Eukaryota > Viridiplantae > Streptophyta > Magnoliopsida > Proteales > Proteaceae > Protea > Protea cynaroides. The sequence continues at coordinate 10,304 of JAMYWD010002257.1, forward strand.
TTGAAAACCCCAATGGGTTGGGCACGATCTAACTCGGTCCGAGTTGACCCAGCAAAGACCAGACCCTATTGCATATGCAGTCGCCGCGGTGACCCGGCCCGCTAGGCTCGTTGACTAGTTTGGTTTCGGGTTGGTCAACGACTTGAGGAACCGATTTTCGACCCATTTACCGACCCGGTGACCCAATATATTGACCCGGATACCCAAATTTTGAACCTTGGTTGAACCATTATTTAGACCCTTGAACCCTTCTTTTAGGGAATTTCATTTTTGTACTCTAGTTTTGCCTCTGCTCTTCCTCTTGTTCTCCTCACTCTCAACGATTTCAAACAAAAAATACTTCCCGGCTTTGATGTCCCAATCCAATCTCTTCTTAGATTTATTTTTAGAAGTAGAATAAGAGAGGGAATTGAGTAACCTTACCTGTCTTAATGCTTTCAGGTAGCCTTCCTTGATTTCTCTTAGACTCTTTGTGCTTTCCCCTCTTTCTTCTTCCGATTCGGGACTAAAGATAAGAATATAAGCATAAGAAAACCCTAAGAATTAGAAAGAATGTAATGAAATCCCAATTTTCACGTGAAATCATCTGATCCTGTACATTGAACTTGATCTAAATCGATCATTTTATGACATGGAAAATACCGTGTTCGATTCCTAATAATTAGAAGCTTGCTCAATAAGTCTTTCTCTTTGTCTTTCTTACAAATTAGTGCATCTACATTGTTTCCAACATCTT
>JAMYWD010002258.1:0-11036 GCA_028583415.1 Protea cynaroides
TTTCCATTTTTGTGTTTTTCTACTATAATTGCACTTTTTCTTTCCATTTTTAGGGTTTTCTACCCTAATTGCTATATTTTTTCCATTTTTAGGATTTTCTACCCTAATTGCTTTTTTTCTTTCCATTTTTATTTTGTTTTCTACCCTAATTGCTTTTTTCTTTCCTTTTTTAGGTTTTCTACCCAAATTGCTCTTTTCTTTCCATTTTTAGTGTTTTCTACCTAATTGCTCTTTTTCTTTCCATTTTTAGTGTTTTCTACCCATAATTGTTCTTTTTCTTTCCATTTTAGGGTTTTCTACCCCTAATTGCTCTTTCTTTCCATTTTTAGATTTTTTCTCTCACAATTGCTTTTTTCTTTCCATTTTTAGTGTTTTCTACCCCTAATTACTTTTTCTTTTTCCAATTTTAGTGTTTTCTACCCTAATTGCTCTTTTCTTTTCCATTTTTAGTGTTTTCTACCCTAATTGCTATTTTCTTTCCATTTTAGTTTTTCTACCCTAATTGCCCTTTTCTTTCCATTTTTAGTGTTTTCTACCCCTAATTGCTATTTTCTTTCCATTTTAGGTTTTCTACCCAAATTGCATTTTCTTTCCATTTTTAGTGTTTTCTACCCTAATTGCTCTTTTCTTTCCATTTTTAGTGTTTTTCTACCCCTAATTGCTATTTTCTTTCCATTTTTTTTCCCTATTTTAGGTTTTCTTTCCACCTAATTGTTATTTTCCTTTCCATTTTAGGTTTTCTTCCCTAATTGCTCTTTTCTTTCCATTTTTTAGTGTTTTCTACCCTATTTACTATTTTCTTTTCCATTTTAGGGTTTTCTACCCTAATTGCTCTTTTCTTTCCATTTTTAGTGTTTTCTACCTAATTTCTCTATTCTTTCCATTTTTAGTGTTTTCTACCTTAATCGCTATTTTCATTCCATTTTAGGTTTTCTACCCTAATTGCTCTTTTCTTTCCATTTTTAGTGTTTTCTACCATAATTGCTTTTTCTTTTGCATTTTAGGTGTTTTCTACCCCTAATTGCTCTTTTCTTTCCGTTTTTAGTGTTTTCTACCCTAATTGCTCTTTTCTTTCCATTTTTTCTACCCTAATTGCTCTTTTCTTTCCATTTTAAGTGTTTTCTATGCTAATTGCTCTTTTTTTTTTCCATTTTTAGTGTTTTCTACCGTAATTGGTTTTATTTCTTTCCATTTTGTGTGTTCTTATGATAATTGCCCTTTTTTCTTTCCATTTTTAGTGTTTTCTACCCTAATTGCTATTTTTTTCCATTTTAGGATTTTCTACCCCTAATTGCTCTTTTCTTTCCATTTTTAGTATTTTCTACCCCAATTGCTTCTTTTCTTTCCATTTTTAGTGTTTTCTACCCGAATTGCTTTTTTTCTTTCCATTTTAGGGTTTTTCTACCCAAATTGCTCTTTTCTTTCCATTTTTAGTGTATTCTACCATAATTGCTATTTTCTTTTCATTTTAGAGTTTTCTACCCTAATCGCTCTTTTCTTTCCAGTTTTAGTGTTTTCTACCCTAATTGCTCTTTCTCTTTCCATTTTAGGGTTTTCTACCCTAATTGCTCTTTTCTTTCCATTTTTAGTGTTTTCTGCCCAAATTGCTCTTTTCTTTCCATTTTTAGTGTTTTCTACCCTAGTTGCTTTTTTCTTTCCATTTTAGGATTTTCTTCCCCTAATTGCTCTTTTCTTCCCATTTTTAGTGTTTTCTACCCTAATTGACCTTTTTCTTTCCATTTTAAGGTTTTCTACTCTAATTGCTCTTTACTTTCCATTTTTAATGTTTTCTTCCCAAATTCCTATTTTCTTTCCATTTTTAGTGTTTTCTACCGTAATTGCTCTTTTCTTTCCAATTTTAGTGTTTTCTACCCCTAATTGCTATTTTCTTTCCATTTTTAGGGTTTTCTACCTGTAATTGCTTTTTTCTTTCCATTTTTAGTGTTTTCTACCCTAATTGATTTTTTCTTTCCATTTTAGGGTTTTTCTACCCTAATTGCTCTTTTCTTTCCATTTTTAATGTTTTCTTCCCAAATTGCTATTTTCTTTCCATTTTTAGTGTTTTCTACCCCTAATTGCTCTTTTTCTTTCCATTTTTAGTGTTTTCTACCCTAATTGCTATTTACTTTCCATTTTAGGGTTTTCTACCCGAATTGCTATTTCCTTTCCATTTTACTGTTTTCTACCATAATTGCTCTTTTCTTTCCATTTTTAGTGTTTTCTACCCTAATTGCTATTTTCTTTCCATTTTAGGGTTTTCTACCCAAATTGCTATTTTCTTTCCATTTTTAGTGTTTTCTACCCCTAATTGCTCTTTTTTTTCCATTTTTAGTGTTTTCTACCCCTAATTGCTATTTTCTTTCTCTATTTTAGGGGTTTTCTACCCCTAATTGCTCTTTTCTTTCAATTTTTAGTGTTTTCTACCCCTTGTTGCTTTTTTCTTTCCATTTTTTATTGTTTTCTACCCTAATTGTTATTTTCTTTCCATTTTTAGGTGGTTTTCTTTCCTAATTGCCCTTTTTCTTTCCATTTTTAGTGTTTTCTACCCCTAATTACAATTTTCTTTCCATTTTAGGGTTTTCTATCCTAATTGCACTTTTCTTTCCATTTTTAGTGTTTTCTACCCAATTGCTTCCATTTTTAGTGTTTTTCTACCCCTAATCGCTATTTTCATTCCATTTTTGGGTTTTCTACCCTAATTGCTCTTTTCTTTCCATTTTTAGTGTTTTCTACCCTAATTGCTTTTTTCTTTCCATTTTAGGATTTTCTACCATAATTGCTCTTTTCTTTCCATTTTTAGTGTTTTCTACCCTAAATGCTCTTTTCTTTCCATTTTAGGGGTTTCTACCCCTAATTGCTCTTTTCTTTCCATTTTAACTGTTTTCTACGCTTATTGCTCTTTTCTTTCCATTTTTTGTGTTTTCTACCGTAATTGCTATTTTCTTTCCATTTTGTGTTTTCTACCCTAATTGCACTATTCTTTCCATTTTTAGGGTTTTCTACCCTAATTATTTTCTTTCCATTTTTAGGGTTTTCTACCCTAATTGTTGTTTTCTTTCCATTTTTAGTATTTTCTACTCCAATTGCTCTTTTCTTTCCATTTTTATTGTTTTTCTACTCTAATTGCTTTTTCTTTCCATTTTAGGTTTTCTACCCTAATTGCTATTTTATTTCCATTTTTAGTGCTTCCTACCATAATTGCTATTTTCTTTTCATTTTAGGGTTTGTACCATAATCGTTATTTTCTTTCCATTTTTAGTTTTTCCTACCATAATCGCTATTTTCTTTCCATTTTTAGTGTTTTCTTCCTTAATTGCTCTTTTCTTTCCATTTTTAGTGTTTTCTACCCCTAATTGCTTTTTTCTTTCCATTTTAGGATTTTTCTACCATAATTGCTCTTTTCTTTCCATTTTTTAGTGTTTTCTACCCCTAATTGCTCTTTTCTTTCCATTTATAGGGTTTTTACCCTAATTGCTCTTTTCTTTCAATTTTTAGTGTTTTCTACGCTAATTGCTCTTTTCTTTCCATTTTTAGTGTTTTCTACCGTAATTGCTATTTTCTTTCCATTTTGTGTTTTCTACCGTAATTGCACTATTCTTTCCATTTTTAGGGTTTTCTACCCTAATTGCTATTTTCTTTCCATTTTAGGATTTTCTACCCTAATTGCTGTTTTCTTTCCATTTTTAGTATTTTCTACTCCAATTGCTCTTTTCTTTCCATTTTTATTGTTTTCTACTCTAATTGCTTTTTTCTTTCCATTTTAGGGTTTTCTACCATAATTGCTATTTTCTTTCCATTTTTAGTGCTTCCTACCATAATTGCTATTTTCTTTTCATTTTAGGGTTTGTACCATAATCGCTATTTTCTTTCCATTTTTAGTTTTTTCTACCCTAATTGCTCTTTTCTTTCCATTTTTAGTGTTTTCTACCCTAATTGCTATTTTCTTTCCTTTTCAGGGTTTTCTACCCGAATTTTTATTTTCTTTCCATTTTAGGGTTTTCTACCCTAATTGCTTTTTTCTTTCAATTTTTAGTGTTTTCTACTCTATTGCTCGTTTCTTTCCATTTTCTTGTTTTTCTACCCTAATTTGCTATTTTCTTTCCATTTTAGGGTTTTCTACCTTAATTGCTCTTTTCTTTCCATTTTTAGTGTTTTCTACCCGAATTGCTCTATTCTTTCCATTTTTAGTGTTTTCTACCTTAATCGCTATTTTCATTCCATTTTAGGGTTTTCTACCCAAATTGCTCTTTTCTTTCCATTTTTAGTGTTTTCTACCATAATTGCTTTTTTCTTTGCATTTTAGGGTTTTCTACCCTAATTGCTCTTTTCTTTCCGTTTTTAGTGTTTTCTACCCTAATTGCTCTTTTCTTTCCATTTTAGGGGTTTTACCCTAATTGCTCTTTTCTTTCCATTTTAAGTGTTTTCTACGCTAATTGCTCTTTTTTCTTTCCATTTTTAGTGTTTTCTACCGTAATTGCTTTTATTTCTTTCCATTTTGTGTTTTCTACGATAATTGCACTTTTCTTTCCATTTTTAGGGTTTTCTACCCTAATTGCTATATTTTTTCCATTTTAGGATTTTCTACCCTAATTGTTTTTTTCTTTCCATTTTTACTGTTTTCTACCCTAATTGTTTTTTTCTTTCCTTTTTAGGGTTTTCTACCCAAATTGCTCTTTTCTTTCCATTTTAGGGTTTTCTACCGTAATCGCTCTTTTCTTTCCATTTTTAGTGTTTTCTACCCTAATTGATTTTTTCTTTCCATTTTAGGGTTTTCTACCCTAATTGATTTTTTCTTTCCATTTTTAATGTTTTCTTCCCAAATTGCTATTTTCTTTCCATTTTTAGTGTTTTCTACCCTAATTACTCTTTTCTTTCCAAATTTAGTGTTTTCTACCATAATTGCTATTTACTTTCCATTTTAGGTTTTTTTCTACGATTGCTATTTCCTTTCCATTTTCGTGTTTTCTACCCTAATTGCTCTTTTCTTTCCATTTTTAGTGTTTTCTACCCTAATTGCTATTTTCTTTCCATTTTAGGGTTTTCTACCCAAATTGCAATTTTCTTTCCATTTTTAGTGTTTTCTACCCTAATTGCTCTTTTCTTTCCAATTTTTGTGTTTTCTACCCTAATTGCTATTTACTTTCCATTTTAGGGTTTTCTACCCTAATTGCTATTTTCTTTCCATTTTAGTGTTTTCTACCCTAATTTCTCTTTTCTTTCCATTTTTAGTGTTTTCTACCCTGTTGCTCGTTTCTTTCCATTTTTATTGTTTTCTACCCTAATTGTTATTTTCTTTCCATTTTAGGGTTTTCTTCCCTAATTGCCCTTTTCTTTCCATTTTTAGTGTTTTCTACCCTAATTACAATTTTCTTTCCATTTTAGGGTTTTCTATCCTAATTGCACTTTTCTTTCCATTTTTAGTGTTTTCTACCCGAATTGCTTCCATTTTTAGTGTTTTCTACCCTAATCGCTATTTTCATTCCATTTTAAGGTTTTCTACCCTAATTGCTCTTTTCTTTCCATTTTTAGTGTTTTCTACCCTGATTGCTTTTTTCTTTCCATTTTAGGATTTTCTACCATAATTGCTCTTTTCTTTCCATTTTTAGTGTTTTCTTTCCATTTTAGGTGTTTCTACCCTAATTGCTCTTTTCTTTCCATTTTAACAGTTTTCTACGCTTGTTGCTCTTTTCTTTCCATTTTTAGTGTTTTCTACCGTAATTGCTATTTTCTTTCCATTTTGTGTTTTCTACCGTAATTGCACTTTTCTTTCCATTTTTAGGGTTTTCTACCCTAATTGCTATTTTCTTTCCATTTTAGGATTTTCTACCCTAATTGCTGTTTTCTTTCCATTTTTAGTATTTTCTACTCCAATTGCTCTTTTCTTTCCATTTTTATTGTTTTCTACTCTAATTGCTTTTTTCTTTCCATTTTAGGGTTTTCTACCCTAATTGCTATTTTCTTTCCATTTTTAGTGCTTCCTACCATAATTGCTATTTTCTTTTCATTTTAGGGTTTGTACCATAATCGCTATTTTCTTTCCATTTTTAGTTTTTTCTTCCCTAATTGCTCTTTCCTTTCCATTTTAGGGGTTTCTACCCTAATTGCTCTTTTCTTTCCATTTTTAGTGTTTTCTACCCTAATTGCTATTTTCTTTCCTTTTCAGGGTTTTCTACCCTAATTTTTATTTTCTTTCCATTTTAGGGTTTTCTACCCTAATTGCTCTTTTCTTTCAATTTTTAGTGTTTTCTACTCTATTGCTCGTTTCTTTCCATTTTTTTGTTTTTCTCCCTAATTTGCTATTTTCTTTCCATTTTCGGGTTTTCTACCTTAATTGCTCTTTTCTTTCCATTTTTAGTGTTTTCTACCCGAATTGCTCTATTCTTTCCCTTTTTAGTGTTTTCTACCTTAATCGCTATTTTCATTCCATTTTAGGGTTTTCTACCCTAATTGCTCTTTTCTTTCCATTTTTAGTGTTTTCTACCATAATTGCTTTTTTCTTTGCATTTTAGGGTTTTCTACCCTAATTGCTCTTTTCTTTCCGTTTTTAGTGTTTTCTACCCTAATTGCTCTTTTCTTTCCATTTTAGGGGTTTTACCCTAATTGCTCTTTTCTTTCCATTTTAAGTGTTTTCTACGCTAATTGCTCTTTTTTCTTTCCATTTTTAGTGTTTTCTACCGTAATTGCTTTTATTTCTTTCCATTTTGTGTTTTCTACGATAATTGCACTTTTCTTTCCATTTTTAGGGTTTTCTACCCTAATTGCTATATTTTTTCCATTTTAGGATTTTCTACCCTAATTGATTTTTTCTTTCCATTTTTACTGTTTTCTACCCTAATTGTTTTTTTCTTTCCTTTTTAGGGTTTTCTACCCAAATTGCTCTTTTCTTTCCATTTTAGGGTTTTCTACCGTAATCGCTCTTTTCTTTCCATTTTTAGTATTTTCTACCCTAATTGATTTTTTCTTTCCATTTTAGGGTTTTCTACCCTAATTGCTCTTTTCTTTCCATTTTTAATGTTTTCTTCCCAAATTGCTATTTTCTTTCCATTTTTAGTGTTTTCTACCCAAATTATTCTTTTCTTTCCAAATTTAGTGTTTTCTACCCCTAATTGCTATTTTCTTTCCATTTTTAGGGTTTTCTACCCGAATTGCTATTTCCTTTCCATTTTTGTGTTTTCTACTCTAATTGCTCTTTTCTTTCCATTTTTAGTGTTTTCTACCCTAATTGCTATTTTCTTTCCATTTTAGGGTTTTCTACCCAAATTGCAATTTTCTTTCCATTTTTAGTGTTTTCTACCCTAATTGCTATTTACTTTCCATTTTAGGGTTTTCTTCCCTAATTGTTATTTTCTTTCCATTTTAGGGTTTTCTTCCCTAATTGCCCTTTTCTTTCCATTTTTAGTGTTTTCTACCCTAATTACAATTTTCTTTCCATTTTAGGGTTTTCTATCCTAATTGCACTTTTCTTTCCATTTTTAGTGTTTTCTACCCGAATTTCTCTATTCTTTCCATTTTTAGTGTTTTCTACCTTAATCGCTATTTTCATTCCATTTTAGGGTTTTCTACCCTAATTGCTCTTTTCTTTCCATTTTTAGTGTTTTCTACCATAATTGTTTTTTTCTTTCCATTTTAGGGTTTTCTACCCTAATTGCTATTTTCCTTTCCATTTTTAGTGTTTTTCTACCCTAATTGCTCTTTTCTTTCCATTTTTAGTGTTTTCTACCCTAATTGCTCTTTTCTTTCCATTTTTAGGGTTTTTCTACCCTAATTTGCTTTCCATTTTTCTTTCTTCCCCATGCTATTTTTTCCATTTTTAGGTTTTCTACCCTAATTGCTCTTTTCTTTCCATTTTTAGTGTTTTCTACCCTAATTGCTCTTTTTCTTTCCATTTTTAGTGTTTTCTACCCTAATTGCTCTTTTCTTTCCATTTTTAGGGGTTCTACCCTAATTGCTCTTTTCTTTCCATTTTTAGTGTTTTTCTACCGCTAATTGCTCTTTTTCTTTCCATTTTTAGTGTTTTTCTACCGGAATTGCTTTTTTTCTTTCCATTTTGTGTTTTCTATGATAATTGCACTTTTCTTTTCCATTTTTAGGGTTTTCTACCCCTAATTGCTATATTTTTCCATTTTAGGATTTTCTACCCCTAATTGCTCTTTTCTTTCCATTTTTAGTATTTTCTACCCCAATTGCTCTTTTCTTTTCCATTTTTATTGTTTTTCTACCCTAATTGCTTTTTTCTTTCCATTTTGGGTTTTTCTACCCAAATTGCTCTTTTCTTTCCATTTTTAGTGTTTTCTACCATAATTGCTATTTTCTTTTCCATTTTTAGGGTTTTCTACCCCTAATCGCTCTTTTCTTTCCATTTTTAGTGTTTTCTACCCCTAATTGCTCTTTCTCTTTCCATTTTAGGGGGTATTCTACCCTAATTGCTTTTTCTTTCCATTTTTAGTGTTTTCTGCCCAAATTGCTCTTTTCTTTCCATTTTTAGTGTTTTCTACCCTAGTTCCTTTTTTCTTTCCATTTTAGGATTTTCTTCCCTAATTGCTCTTTTCTTCCCATTTTTAATGTTTTCTACCCTAATTGATTTTTTCTTTCCATTTTAAGGTTTTCTACCCTAATTGCTCTTTACTTTCCATTTTTAATGTTTTCTTCCCAAATTCCTATTTTCTTTCCATTTTTAGTGTTTTCTACCCTAATTGCTCTTTTCTTTCCATTTTTAGTGTTTTCTACCATAATTGCTTTTTTCTTTGCATTTTAGGGTTTTCTACCCTAATTGCTCTTTTCTTTCCGTTTTTAGTGTTTTCTACCCTAATTGCTCTTTTCTTTCCATTTTAGGGTTTTTACCCTAATTGCTCTTTTCTTTCCATTTTAAGTGTTTTCTACGCTAATTGCTAATTTTTCTTTCCATTTTTAGTGTTTTCTACCGTAATTGCTTTTATTTCTTTCCATTTTGTGTTTTCTACGATAATTGCACTTTTCTTTCCATTTTTAGGGTTTTCTACCCTAATTGCTATATTTTTTCCATTTTAGGATTTTCTACCCTAATTGCTCTTTTCTTTCCATTTTTAGTATTTTCTACCCCAATTGCTCTTTTCTTTCCATTTTTACTGTTTTCTACCCTAATTGCTTTTTTCTTTCCATTTTAGGGTTTTCTACCCAAATTGCTCTTTTCTTTCCATTTTTAGTGTATTCTACCATAATTGCTATTTTCTTTTCATTTTAGGGTTTTCTACCCTAATCGCTCTTTTCTTTCCATTTTTAGTGTTTTCTACCCTAATTGCTCTTTCTCTTTCCATTTTAGGGTATTCTACCCTAATTGCTTTTTTCTTTCCATTTTTAGTGTTTTCTGCCCAAATTGCTCTTTTCTTTCCATTTTTAGTGTTTTCTACCCTAGTTGCTTTTTTCTTTCCATTTTAGGATTTTCTTCCCTAATTGCTCTTTTCTTCCCATTTTTAGTGTTTTCTACCCTAATTGATTTTTTCTTTCCATTTTAAGGTTTTCTACCCTAATTGCTCTTTACTTTCCATTTTTAATGTTTTCTTCCCAAATTGCTATTTTCTTTCCATTTTTAGTGTTTTCTTCCCTAATTACTCTTTTCTTTCCAAATTTAATGTTTTCTACCCTAATTGCTATTTACTTTCCATTTTAGGGTTTTCTACCCGAATTGCTATTTTCTTTCCATTTTACTGTTTTCTACCCTAATTGCTCTCTTCTTTCCATTTTTAGTGTTTTCTACCCTAATTGCTATTTTCTTTCCATTTTTAGTGTTTTCTACCCTAATTGCTATTTACTTTCCATTTTTAGTGTTTTCTACCCTAATTGCTCTTTTCTTTCCAATTTTAGTGTTTTCTACCCCTAATTGCTCTTTTTCTTTCCATTTTAGGGTTTTCTACCCTAATTGCTATTTTCTTTCCATTTTTAGTGTTTTTTCCCTAATTGCTCTTTTCTTTTCCATTTTTAGTGTTTTCTACCCCTAGTTCCTTTTTTCTTTCCATTTTTATGTTTTTTTCTACCCTAATTGCTATTTTCTTTCCATTTTTAGTGTTTTTCTACCCTAATTGCCTTTTTCCTTTCCATTTTTAAGGTTTTCTACCCTAATTGCTATTTTCTTTCCATTTTTAGGTTTTCTTCCCAAATTGCTATTTTCTTTCCATTTTTAGTGTTTTCTACCCCTAATTGCTCTTTTCTTTCCATTTTTAGTGTTTTTCTACCCTAATTGCTTTTTCTTTCCATTTTAGGTGTTTTCTACCCCTAATTGCTCTTTTTTCCCATTTTTAGTGTTTTCTACCCCTAATTGCTATTTTTTTTCCATTTTTAGGGTTTTCTACCCTAATTGCTCTTTTCTTTCCATTTTTAGGGTTTTCTACCTAATTGCTCTTTTTCTTTCCATTTTTAGTGTTTTCTACCCTAATTGCTTTTTTTTTCTTTCCATTTTTAGTGTTTTCTACCCTAATTGCTCTTTTCTTTCCATTTTTAGTGTTTTCTTTTTTTCTTTCCATTTTAGGGTTTTCTACCCTAATTGCTCTTTTCTTTCCATTTTTAGTGTTTTCTACCCTAATTGCTCTTTCTCTTTCCATTTTAGGGTTTTCTACCCTAATTGTCTTTTTCTTTCCATTTTTAGTGTTTTCTGCCTAAATTGCTCTTTTCTTTCTTTCCATTTTTAGTGTTTTTCTACCCTAATTTGCTTTTTCTTTCCATTTTAGGGTTTTCTTCCCCTAATTGCTCTTTTTCTTTCCATTTTTAGTGTTTTTCTACCCTAATTGATTTTTTCTTTCCATTTTTAGGTTTTTCTACCCTAATTGCTCTTTTCTTTCCATTTTTAATGTTTTTCTTCCTAATTGCTCTTTTCTTTCCATTTTTAGTGTTTTCTTCCCCTAATTACTCTTTTCTTTCCATTTTATTGTTTTCTACCCTAATTGCTTTTTCTTTTCCATTTTAGGTTTTTCTACCAATTGCTCTTTTCTTTCCATTTTTAGTTTTTCTACCCTAATTGCTCTTTTCTTTCCATTTTTAGTGTTTTCTACCCTAATTGCTCTTTT
>JAMYWD010002259.1:0-11036 GCA_028583415.1 Protea cynaroides
GAATCGGATCTTAAAGGTCAGATTTTTTGGTGCGGGGGTCGGACAATTCGACCCGGGATCATCGACCCCGGATTGACCCCCAGATCGACCCCCAGCTCTCGGGAATCTGACAAAAAACCAGGGGTCGGTCCATGGGGTCGGACATCCATTGACCCCCACATCGACCCCCAGTTCTCGGGAACTTGGTAGGGAATCAGGGGTCGGACAGTGGGTCGGATACCCTGTCACACCCCAATTCCGCATTGTTCAGAATGGTGTGATGAACCGCCAAATAACCAACGGTTCAACCAGGATCTCTAGTAGGCTATCCCCGCATTATCCAAACTTTACACGCATCCACAATCATAATCAGAGTAATACACAATAGCGGAAAATTTATAAATAATATGAACTGAGAACTAGAATGATACCCATAAATAATATCAAATTATTCTGTATTTAACTAAGACATAAATATTTAAATACCAAATAAATGTCTTATAAATCCAATAAAGAAACCTACAAAAATATCTAATCGAATACACACGAGTTGCACTCGCAAGAGGAGTCGTGTGTATCGTCTTCAGCTCCAACTTCCATAGCTGCTATAGTTCCATACACTGATGCATTCATATAATCTTCGACTGTATAACCTGCATCATCAACTAAAAATATTCGACGTCAAGGGGTGAGCACACAACACGGCTCAGTGAGTAGCCAAAACAATGCAACAATACATATGCATGCAAAAAGTCAATTCATATCTTTGGTCTTGGTTTATAGTTTGCAATGTGCAATAGAAAGGTTGGGTGATCAAAGGTTAACGTTTATTGATACCGCCTCTATACACAGGGTGTGGAAGCCCGCCCGAAGGTTAACATTTGTCATCGTCCCCATCCACCCTACCATAACATTATACAACAAAGGCTAACGTTTATTGATATATAATGCTATACCAATACGTAAGCCCCTGTTAGCGAGGGCTTGCAAACTGGGCTCGCTGCTAACCAATCCTAATGCCAAACAGTGTATCCAAGGCCTCACCCCAGCATCCCTCAGAACATCCATAGAGATAGAGCTAAGGCCCCCCGGTAGAGTCAGAGACTACAAGGACCGAGACCACCTCCCCTGATACTCTATGACATAATAGTTCTGCTAAAGTAATGGCGATACGACGTTGCCAATGCACAAGACTCGAGTTAGAGATAGAGCTAAAGTGCTGAGACCCACCAAAGCTTAATGTTTGTTGACGTTATCATCACACCTTCCCTGATACTCGCTCGCATCAAGTACATCAACCACACACATACAAGCACATGCCTATTCCTATCATCATCATCGTCATCATGTTATAAACAATAAAGTAAATATGCATGAACAAGTAATAGAAATATTGGATGGCATGCTGTATGCACATTACAAACATATTCCCATAGAATCAAACATGGCATAGGACTCAAGAAATAGAAAACAGTTTATTATTAACCAATTTAGTTTGGGGTTAAGGTTCCTCACCTTAGCTTGCTAATAGATATTTTTCCAAGCTTTAGAATCACTGTTATAACGGTATTATATTGCTAGCAAACCTAACAAAGTCGATAGAATTTAATTAGAATTAATTTGGAATTTAAAAACCATTATGTCAACTGAGGGTCGATGCTAGGGTCGATGCTAGGGTCGATGGGTCTATCGACCCTCCCTCCATTCTGAACTTCCTGAATACTGAGGGTCGATGGTCAGAAACACCTAGGGTCGGATGGTCTATCGACCCTCGGTGCGACCCTTGGTGCACTCTGGTCCAATTTCCACTTTTAACCCATTCTTCGTGTTTGGGGTCCTATGGCTTGCTTCCTACATTAACTCAACACTCATTCCATGGTCTAGAACCATGTATAAACCATCTAAATAGTTTTCGTGCATCCTCCTATGGTTTTCCATGAAAGCCTAACCATGGATGGATGGTTTGGGTTTCTCCGAAATCCTACACTCAACCATATCTAACCTAAGGTCTGTAGAAACTCATGGTAATAGTATCCATACCTGAGAAGATTACTTTTCTCTACAATTTCTTCTCCTTTTTTCTAAGCCTTCTTCCTAGCCTCCTTTCTTCCTCTTTTCCTTCTTCTCTCTTTCTCTCAATTCAATTAGGGTTGTGAAAGGAGTGAATGTGGCTTAGGAACGTCCTTTAAATAGACTAGGAATGTCCTATAGTAATCTCATTGAGATTTGGAAAGAATCCCAACCGAAAATTAGGAAATTTCCTAATTTCAGTTTTTGTCAGAAACCGAGGGTCGATGGGAGGGTCGATGATCCCGTCGACCCTAGGGTCTTAAGCTGTCCGACCCTCCCTTCAAAACTGAGGGTCTGACTTTCTGTTTTGGGAGGTCCGACCCTGCTTAGCTGGGTGTGCGACCCTTCCCTAAAATTAAGTGTTTTTGCGTCGATTTTATACCTGGGATCTCGATCTCCTACATGCCCTTGGTCCATTTGACTCGACCATGATGGGTAAACCTGGTTCAAGGTGGTAAGACCGGGTTAAATTGACACGGGTCTTACATACCCGTCGACCCCCACATCGACCCCCAGCTCGCGGAAAGAACAGGTCATCCCCAGGGTCAGATACTGAGGGTCAGACATACCATCGACCCCCACCATTGACCCTGCATAGAAAAGACAGCATTTTTCATAAAATGAGCTGAAAATTTTGGAATTTTACATCGGTTAACGTGCCTACATGCAGTATAAATGATTGACTCACTTATTTTGATGATTTTCAGGCACCACCAATCTCAGAAGAAAACATGTCTGGACGTAGAGTAACCAGGCAGATTCGAAATGCAGCTCCACCACCACCTGTGGAGGAAACTAGCCAGGAGAATATATATGCATAGGGAAATCCGTAGGTTGTACCCCCAGGAAATCCAGATCAGACAAATCCTACCAACTTGCCACCTCCACCACCGGAGTTAGCAACCGTGGTAATGAATCTAGCACAGCAGCTGCAACAGATGCAACATGCATAGGCTCAAATGCAAGTTGCAATGGGGATTATGTTCCAGGCCGCACATGCTACACCCATGCAGACAGGACAAGCCAGTGCAGCACCGGTGGGTAACCACCCAGCACCTCAAACACCTCAACCACCAGCTGCACAGATCCTAGTACCTGGTCCGAAAGCAGCTCAGGTTCAGTATCAGTATCCACAACCTATGTTTGGGGCATACCCCAAAAATTAGATGGATCACTCTCTACTGGTTGAGAGATTTCTGAAGATGAAGCCCAAGGAATTTAACGGTAAACCATTGGATCCGTTATGGCCAGCACATTGGATCGACGAAATGGAGAGAAACTTTCTCATGATGAATATTACTGAAGAAGAAAAGGTGTTATGTGCCACCTTCATGCTAAAAGGCGATGCACATCATTGGTGGAAATCTACCAGGGCATATCTACTGACCAAGCACGCCCTATTGACTTGGGCTATTTATAAAGAAGCGTTCTTTGAGAAGTATTTTCCCCGAAGCTTCAGAGATGCTATGGAGAAGGAGTTCCTGAGTTTATATATCAGGGCCAGATGTGACCACATAGTATGCAAGAGGAAGACACTAAGACCCGTAGGTTTGTCACGGGACTTAGAGGAAGCATCAGAGAGCACATCCTGGGTTTAGAGAAGAAGATATATAATGAATCTGTCCAAATCGCTCGAGTTATCGAATCGAGCCAGAAGGAAAGTTACTTTACACAAAACAGAGGCATAAAAAGCCCAGTCGAAAATGCTTATAATGGAGGGAACAACAAAACATTTAAACCTTTCCGTGCCCAAGGCTTTACCGCTGCACCCAAGACCACTCAAGCAGCTCAGCAGCAACCAAAGCCAAATACTGAAAGTCCAAGATGTTATAACTGCAATCAAGTGGGACATATGATGAGAGAGTTTCCTAAACCCAGGAAGCAACAACATCAAGGACGAGTTTATGCTGTTACGTCTGAGGAAGCTGTCGCATCACCCGATGTGGTCACAGGTATGACCTAAACCTTTAAGTTGTATTACAATGTGTAAGCATGTAGACTAAGTTTAAACAAATCACAGGTATCGTACCTATAAATGGCATACCCGCCAGAGTACTCTTTGATTCAGGAGCTACTCATTCGTTTATATCTGTGTCGTTTGGAAAGATGCTGAACTTACCCATCAAAACATTGGACTACAAACTACTTGTACGGTCACCGATGGGGTTAGAAGTGGAATTAGAGAAAGGTTATGGGCCATGTCCAGTTCTCATTGGCGAGAAAACCTTAGATGCAACCTTGATCCAACTTGGGATGGTAGACTTTGATGTCATCTTGGGAATGGACTGGTTAGCTCGGCATTCTACAAACCTATTATGCGTCGAAAAGAAGCTAACATTTAAAGACAAAGAAGGAGAAGAATTCAGTTTTTCGGGAACCAAACTGCCCCGTAAACGCAAGCTCATACTCTCAGCACTAAAGGCTAAGAAGTGCCTTGAGAAGGGGGCAGTCTGGTATCTAGTATCAGTGGTCGACCTAACAAAGGAAGCACCATGAATGGAAGATATTGATGTCGTGCGAGACTATCCCGACGTATTTCTGGAGGAACTACCAGGATTACCACCCGACAGAGCCACCGAGTTTGTGATAGACCTTATACCTGGAGCCGCACCAGTATCAAAAGCACCTTATAGAATGGCTCCTACTGAACTGAAGGAATTGAAAGTGCAACTACAGGAACTGCTGGACAAGGGTTATATTCGACCCAGTTTTATTGTCACACCCCAATTTTGGTCTAACCAGAATGGTGTGATGAACCGCTAACAAACCAACGGTTCAACCAGGATCTCTAATAGGCTATCCCCGCGTTATCCAAACTTTCACACATCCATAATCATAATCAGAGTAATACACACTAGCGGAAAATTTATAATAAAATGAACTGAGCAACTAAGATGATATCATTAATTTAATAGCAAATTATCCTGTTTTCAACTGAGACATAAATATTTAAATACCAAATACATGTCTTTATACATCTAATGAAAGAAACCTATAAAAATATCTAACCAAATACACACGAGTTGCACTCGCAAGAGGAGTCGTGTGTATCATCTTCAGCTCCAGCGTCCATTGCTGCTATATTCCCGTATGCAGACGCGTTCATATAATCTTCAACTGTGTAACCTGCATCATCAACTAAAAATATTCGACGTCGAGGGGTGAGCACACAACACGGCTCAGTGAGTAGCCAAAACAATGCAACACTACATATGCATGCACATCAATTTATATCTTTGGTCTGGTTTGAAGTTTGCAGTATGCTATAGAAAGGTTGATGTAGCAAAAGATTACGTTTATTGACTCTGCCTCTATACACGAGTGTGTGACATTACCCGAAGATCACGTTTATCGTCAACTCACATGCACCCAACCATGAACAATATATAACACAGGTTACGTTTATTGCTATATAGTGCCATACCAACACGTAAGCCCCTGTTGGCGAGGGCTGCAAACTGGGCTCACAACTAACCAATCCTAATGCCAAACAGTGTATCCAAGGCCTCACCCCAGCATCCCTTAGAATGTCCATAGAGATAGAGCTAACCCCCCCCCGGTAGAGTCAGAGACTACAAGGACCGAGACCACCTCCCCTGATACTCTACGACATAATAGTTCTGCTAAAGTAATGGCGATACGACGATGCCAATGCACAAGACTTGAGTTAGAGATAGAGCTAAAGTGCTGAGACCCGCCAAAGGTTAACGTTTATTGACGTTCTCATCACACCTCCCCTGATACTCGCTCGCATCAAGCACATCAACAACACAAATACAAGCACATGCCTATTCCTATCATCATCATCATCATCATGTTATAACAAATAAAGTAAATATGCATGAACAAATAATAGAAATATTGGATGGCATGCTGTATGCACATTACAAACATATTCGCACAGAATCATGCATAGCATAGGACTCAAGAATTAGAAATCAGTTTCTTATTAACCAATTTAGTTTGGTGTTAAGGTTCCTCACCCTAGCTTGCTAAAAGATACTTTTCCAAGCTTTAAAATCACCTTTATACTGTTATAATATTGCTAGAATACCTAACAAAGTCAATAGAATTTAATTAGAATTAATTTGGAATTTAAAAACCATTCTGTAAACTGAGGGTCGATGCTAGGGTCGATGCTAAGGTCGATGGGTCGATCGACCCTCCCCTCTTTCTGGACTTCCCGAATGCTGAGGGTCAATGGTCATAAACACCTAGGGTCGGATGGCCTATCGACCCTGGGTGCGACACTCGGTGCACTCTGGTCTAATTCCCACTTTTAAATCCATTCTTCGTGTTTGGGGTCCTATGGCTTGCTTCCTACATTCATTCAACATTCATTCCATGGTCTAGAACCATGTATAATCCATCTAAATAGTTTTCATGCATCCTCCTATGGTTTTCCATGAAAACCTAACCATAGCTTAATGGTTTGGGTTTCTCCGAGATCACATTCTTATTAATTAATACCCTAAGGTCTGTAGAAACTCATAGAATTAGTATCCATACCTGAGAAGGTTAATCTTTCTCTGAAACTCTTCTCTTTTGGCTTAATTTCTCTTCCTTCCCTTTCTTCTTCCTCTTTCCTTCTCCTCTCTTTCTCTCAATTCGATTAGGGTTGTGAAAGGAGTGAAAGTGGCTTAGGGACATCCTTTAAATAGACTAGGAACATCCTAAATAAGTCCCATTGAGATTTGGAAAGAATCCCAATCGAAAAATATAGAAATTTCCTAATTTCTATATTCGGCAAAAACCGAGGGTCAATGGGAGGGTCGATGATCCCGTCGACCCTAGGGTCTTAAGCTGTCCGACCCTCCCTTCAAAACCGAGGGTCCGACTTTCGTTTTGGGAGGTCCGACCCCGCTTAGCTGGGTGTGCGACCCTCCCCTAATTTTAAATGTTTTTGGGTCGATTTTATACCTGGGATCTCGATCTCCTTCACGCCCTTGGTCCATTTGACTCGACCATGATGGGTAAACCTGGTTCAAGGTGGTAAGACCGGGTTAGATTGACACGGGTCTTACAACTCCCCCCAACTTATAAAAATTTCGTCCTCGAAATTATACGTACCTTCTGAATCAAATAAGTGTGGGTATTGTTTCCGTATAACATTTTCTTCTTCCCTTGTAATTTCTTCCATGTCTCTACTTTTCCATATGACCTTAACATAGTAGATATCTCTTTTGCCTAGACGTTGAACCTTTCGGATGGTGATTTACGTTGGTGTTACTTTGAATGTCAAATCATCGGTCAATTCCAAAAATCTTGTCAAGACATGCGTTGGGTCTTTGACATACTTCTTCAATAGGGAAATGTGAAATACATCATGCACACTTGACATAGATGGTGGTAGTGCTAACCGATAAGCCACTTTTCCACGCTTAGCCAGAATCTCATATGGCCCGACGTATCTTGGACTTAGTTTTCCTTTTTGTCCGAACCTCTTCAATCCTCGCATAGGCGATACCTTCAGAAATACATTATCACCAACAGCGAACTCTAGATCCCTTCGTCGAGTATCTGCATATTGCATCTGACGGTTCTGAGCTGTTCTTACTCTTTCCTTGATGATTTTGACCACTCGACAAGTCTCTTCAACAAATTCCGGTCCAACAATACTACGTTCTCCAACTTCATTCCAAAACAAGGGAGTTCGACACTTCCCGCCGTACAATGCTTCATAAGGTGACATCCGTATAGTAGCCCGATAGCTGTTATTGTAAAGCGAACTCGATCAATGGTAACTTTTCGTCCCATGATCCTTTGAAATCAATCACACGGCTTGCATCTTCTAGGGATTGTACGTTCGATCGTCCATCCGTGTGTGGGTGGAATGCAAGTACTAAACTTCAATGTCGTACACATAGCCTTTTGTAGTCCTTTCCAAAATTTGGAAGTAAATCGTGGATCTCTATCGGACACAATGCTTTCTACACATATTCTCCCTTTATATTTCAGTACCTTCTCGTCATCCAAGGTGAACTCAGGGTTGGTCCTACCTTTCTCAATATCTTCTTGTACTTTTCTCAGATAAGGATCTAATTTGATAACTGTCTTCACTTCGTCCACTATATCGGGTATAATCTTCAATGCCGCGAACATATTCAAGAAACGATGAATAAACCCTTGGTTGGCTGATTCATCTGTTGTATCTATCACATACTACTCGTTGACGTGATTGAACACTATTCCGTTGGTACACATTGCTGCAGTTGTGCTACCTTCTCCTTGAGATTTTATCATTGCTTTTCTGCTCAATGCATCCGCTACCACGTTCGCTTTTCCCGGATGATACTGGATATCACAATCATAGTCTTTCAATAGTTCCAGCCATCTCCTTTGTCTCATATTCAACTCCTTCGATTAAATAGATAAGTAAAACTTTTATGGTCCGACTTAATTTAAAATTTCTCCCCGTATAGGTATTGTCTCCATATCTTGACCGCATGTACTACTGCCGCTAGCTCTAGATCATGAGTGGGATAATTGTTCTCATGTACCTTTAACTGTCTTGAAGCATAAGCAATCACTTGCTCTCCTTGCATGAGCACACATCCTAATCCCAATCCCGATGCATCAGTGTATAAAGTAAATGTCTATCCTGGAACGGGAATGGTCAAAATTGGGGCGTATATCAATTTGGCCATCAATGTCTGGAAGCTCTGCTCACATTTGTCGGTCCTCACAAACTTCCCGCCTTTCTTAGTCAAGCTTGAATAACCAGGTGAGACCGGAAAATTTCTAATTTTGGAAGCTTTGGTGCTTCCCACCTCAAATACCTCGAGTTTCTCTTGGGGTCCCTTTGATTCAACGGCGGATACCACGGGCCTTGGATGCGACTTCGCTTAGCGTTAGAAAATTTGGCTATAACTTGTGTTTCCTTATCCGGTTTTTGATATGGTTTTCTTTTTCTTGAATATACCAATATGTCGTCAATAAATACTATAACCGACATATCCAACATATCGTGGAAAAATCGGTTCATAAGTTCCATGAACATTGCCGGTGCATTAGTTAATCCGAAAGACATAACCAAAAATTCATAATGTCCATATCTGGTCCGAATGCGGTCTTTGGAATATCACCTTCTTTAATCTTCGGTGATGATAGCCCGATCGAAGATCGATCTTAGAAAAATACTTTTGCTCCTTGTAGACCGATCGAACAAGTCATCGATCCTAGGTAGTGGATATCGATTCTTGATTGTCGGTTTGTTCAACTCCGATAGTCGATACACAATCGAACGCTACCATCCTTCTTTTTCACGAACGATTACCGGTGCCCCCCATGGAGATATACTGGGTCGAATATAACCCTTGTCTAGCAGTTCTTGTAGTTGTATTTTTAATTCATTCAGTTCAGTAGGAGCCATTCTATAAGGTGCTTTTGATACGGGTGCGGCTCCAGGTATCAGGTCTATTACAAACTCTGTAGCACATTCGGGTGGAAATCCGGGTATTTCCTCTAGAAATACGTCAGGGTAATCCCGAACAACATCAATGTCTTCCATTCGTTGTACTTCCTTGGCTAGGTCGACCACTGATACTAGATACCCAACTGTTCCCTTCTCAAAACACTTCTTAGCCTTTGATGCTGAAAGTATGAGCTTGCGTCTCCGGGGAAGTTTGGTTCCCGAGAAACTAAATTCTGCCCCTTCTTTGTCTTTGAATGTTAGCTTCTTTTCGGCGCATAACAAATTTGCAGAGTGCCGAGCTAACCAGTCCATTCCCAAGATGACATCAAAGTCTGCCATCTCAAGTTGTATCAAGGTTGCATCTAAGGTCTATCCCATCGGTGACCGTACAAGTAATTTGTAGTCCAATGTTTTGATGGGTAATTTTGTCTTCATTCCAAATGACACAGATATAAATGAATGAGTAGCTCCGGAATCGAAGAGTACTCTGGCGGGTACGCCATTTATAGGTACAATACCTGGGACCACATCGGGTGATGCGGCCGCATCCTCGGATGTAACAGCATATACCCGTCCCTAATGTAACTGCTTCTTGGGTTTTGGGCACTCCCTTGCCATATGTCCGGGTTGGTTGTAGTTAAAACACTTCAGAACTTCAAAATTTGACTTTGCCTGAAGTTGCACTGCTGACGTGGTCTTGGGTGCAGTAGTAAAGTTCTGAGGAGCCCAAGTCGAGTAGGACGTGCTTAGTCAATAGATATGCCCCGGGTCGATTTCCACCAATGATGTGCGTCGCCTTTGAGCATGAAGGTGGCACACAATACTTTCTCCTCTTCGGTATTAGTCATCATAAAAAAATTTCTTTCCATCTCGTCTATCCGATTCGTGCGGGCATAATGGATCAGACCGGTTTGCCATTAAATTCCCCGGGCTTCATCTTCAAAAAACCTCTCGACCCGGTCGGAGTGATCCATCCCGGTTTTGATATGCCCCAAACATATGGGGTGGATAACGATAATTAGCTTTGTCTTGCTTCCGGGACTTGCTTTGGAATTTGTGCAGCCGGTTGCTTCGAGGTGTTCGAGGAGCTGGGTGGTTACCCACCGGTGCTGCACCGGCTTGCCCCGTGTGCATGGTTGTAGCCCGAGTGGCTTGAAACATTATTCCCATGGCAACTTGCATTCGAGCCTGCGCGTGTTGCATCTGCGAGCTGCTGTGCCGATTCATCGACCTTGTTGCTAGCTTTGGTGGTGGAGGTGGCAAGTTTGTAGGGTTTACCGGTTCCGGATTTTTCCGGTACATGGTTATTCTCTTGATTAGTCTCCTCCACGGGTGGTGGTGGTGGGACCGGTGTTTCGGGTTTGTCGGGTCACTCTACGTCCCGGACATATTTCCTTCGAGATGGGTGGTGCTTGAAAATCATCAAAATCAGTGAGAAATCATTTATACTTCATGTAGGCATGCTAACCGATATAAAATTCAAAATCCTCAATTCATTCCGTAAAAAAATCGGTCCGTCTTTTCTATGTAGGGTCGATGGTGGGGGTCGATGGTATGTCCGACCCTTAGTATT
>JAMYWD010002260.1:0-11024 GCA_028583415.1 Protea cynaroides
TGTAAGCAAACTCGATCAATGGTAACTTTTCATCCCATGATCCCTTTGAAATCAATCACACATGCTCGTAGCATATCTTCTAGAATCTGGATTGTATGCTCCGACTGTCCGTCTGTCGTGGGTGGAATGCAGATCTTGAACTTCAATGTTGTACCCATAGCCTTTTGCAGTCCTTCCCAAAATTTGGAAGTAAATCGTGGATCTCTATCGGACACAATACTTTCTGGTACACCGTGTAACCGAACAATATTTCCACATACAGCTTTGCTAACCTTTCCAAGTGTATCTTGGGGTCGTATCGGTATGAAGCAAGCTGTCTTAGTCGGATGGTCCACAATCACCCAAACTGCGTCAACTACTCGAGGAGTCAATGGTAGTCCAGTGGACGAAGTCCATAGTGATGCAGTCCCATTTCCATGCCGGTTCCGATAATGGTCAGAACAGTCCTGCGGGTCTTTGTCGTTCCGCCTTTACCTTCTGAAAATTTAGGCATTGAGACACGAACTTGGCTACATCTACCTTCATTCCCCTCCACTAATACAGTTTATTTAAATCATGATATATTTTTATACTTCCAGGATGTATCGAGTAGATGGTGGTATGGGCTTCCTTCATCAGTCGGTGTCTAATGTCCATATTTTCTGTTTCAGGTACACATATTCTCCATTTATATTTCAGTACCTTCTCGTTATCTAAGGTGAACTCAGAGTTGGTCCTACATTTCTCAATATCTTCTTGTACTGTTCTCAGATAAGGATCTGCTTTGATAGTTGTCTTCAATTCATCCACTATATCCGGTATAATCTTCAATGCCGCGAACATATTCAAAAACCGATGAATAAACCCTTGGTTGGCTGGTCCATCCATTGTATCTATCACATATTGTTCGTTGCCGTGATTGAACACCATTCCGTTGGTATACATTGCTGCAGTCGTGCTAGTTTCTCCTTGAGATTTTATCATTGCCTTCTTGCTCAATGCATCCGCTACCACGTTCGCTTTTCCGGATGATACCGGATATCACAATCATAGTCTTTCAATAGTTCCAGCCATCTTCTTTGTCTCATATTCAACTCCTTCTGATTAAATAGATAAGTAAGACTTTTATGGTCCGACTTAATCTGAAATTTCTCTCCGTATAGGTAGTGTCTCCATATCTTGACAGCATGTACTACTGCCGCTAACTCCAAATCATAAGTGGAGTAATTTTTCACATGTACCTTCAACTGTCTAGAGGCATACGCAACTACTTGTTCTCCTTGCATAAGCACACATCCTAGTCCCAATCCCGATGCATCAGTGTATAAGGTAAATGTCTGTCCTGGAACGGGAATGGTCAAAATTGGGGCGGATATCAATCTGGTCTTCAGTGTTTGAAAACTCTTTTCACACTTATCCGTCCATACAAATTTTCTCCTTTCTTGGTCAAACTGGTGAGAGGTACGGCAATCTGAGAATAGTCTTCTACGAATCTCCGATAATATCCAACTAGACCCAGAAAACTTTTAATTTCTGAAACACTCTTTGGTGCTTCCCACTTTACGATAGCCTAGATCTTACTGGGGTCCACTTTGATTCGTTCAGCGGATACTACATGGCCATATAAGGCGACTTCACTTAGCCAAAACTCACACTTCGAAAATTTGGCGTATAACTTCTCTTTCCTTAAACGTTATAGGGCTGCGTTTAGGTTCTTAACATGGGTTTCCTTGTCTTTGGAGTACACCAATATGTCATCAATAAATACTATAACCGACGTATCCAGCATATCGTGGAAAACCCGGTTCATAAGTTCCATGAATGTTGCCGGTGCATTAGTTAATCCGAAGGACATCACTAAGAACTCATAATGTCCGTATCTTGTCCTAAAAGCTGTCTTCGGGATGTCACCTTCTTTAATCTTCAGTTGATGATAGCCTGATCGAAGATCAATCTTTGAAAATACCTTCGCTCCTTGTAACTGATCGAACAAGTCATCGATCCTGGGTAGTGGATATCGATTCTTGATTGTCAGCTTATTCAACTCTCGATAGTCGATACATAATCGAACACTACCATCCTTCTTCTTTACGAACAACACCGGTTCTCCCCATGGAGATATACTGGGTCTAATACAACCCTTATCCAGCAGTTCTGGTAATTGCACTTTTAATTCCTTCAGTTCGCTAGGAGCCATTCTATAAGGTTCTTTTGATACCGGTGCGGCTCCAGGTTTCAGGTCTATTACAAACTCCGTGGCCCGGTCGGGTGGTAATCCGGGTAGTTCCTCTGGAAATACATCAGGAAAATCTCAAACGACGTCAATATCTTCCATTCGTGGCACGTCCTTGGTTAGGTCGACCACTGATACTAGATATCCGACCGCTCCCTTTTCAAGGCACTTCTTAGCCTTCAATGCGAAAAGTATGAGCTTGCATCTCCGGGGAAGTTTGGTTCCCGAGAAACTGAATTCTGCTCCTTCTTTGTCTTTGAACGTTAGCTTCTTCTCGGCGCATAACAGATTTGCAGAATGCCGAGCTAACCAGTCCATTCCTAAGATGACTTCGAAGTCTGCCATCTCAAGTTGTATTAAAGTTGCAACCAAGGTTTTCTCGCCAATGAGAACTGGACATGGCCCATAACCTTTCTCTAATTCCACTTCTAATCCCATCGGTGATCGTACAAGTAACTTGTATGTTTTGATGGGTAAATTGGTCTTCTTTCCAAACGACACAGATATAAATGAATGCGTAGCTCCTGAATCAAAGAGTACTCTGGCTGGTACGCCATTGATAGGTACGATACCTGTGATCCGTTTTTACTTAGTCTACATACTCAATCAATGTAATTATAATCTTAAAAGTTTCGGTCATACCTGTGACCACATCGGGCGATGCGGCTGCATCCTCTCGATGTAACAAGCATATACCCGTCCTTGATGTAATCGCTTCTTGGGTTTTGGACATTCTCTTGCCATATGCCCCGGTTGGTTGCGATTATAACACTTCGGGGCTTCAGAATTTGGCTTTGGCTGTGGTTGAGCTGCGGAAATAGACTTTGGTGCAGTGGCAAAATTCTGAGGACGAAAAGGTCTATACGTCCTATTATTGCCTCCGTTGTAGGAGTTTCCGGCTGGTCTCTTGATGCCTCTGTTCTGGGAGAAATAACTCTCCTTTTGGCTCGATTCGATCACTCGAGCAATCTGGACAGCTTCGTTGTAGATTTTCTTCTCTAAGCCCAGAACATTTTCTCTTATGCTTCCTCTAAGTCCCGCGACAAACCTACGGGTTTTTGTATCTTCTTCTTGCATGCTAGCCGGTGCGAAGAAAAACAGTTCTTAAAGTAATTTGTTGATCCGAGTCTACGGACATCTGCCCCTGGTACAGACTCAAGAACTCTTTCTCCATTGAATCTCTGAAGTTCCTTGGGAAATACTTCTCGAAGAATGCTTCTTTATATATAGCCCATGTCACTAAGGCGTGCTTGGTCAATAAATACGTCTTTGTAGATTTCCAACAATGGTGTGCGTCTCCTTTGAGCATGAAGGTGGCGCATATTACTTTGTCTTCCTCGGTAATAGTCATCATAAGGAAGTTCCTTTCCATTTCGTCTATCCAGTGTGCTGGCCACAGTGGATCAGACGGCTTGTCGTTGAATTCCTTAGGTTTCATCTTCAAAAATCTCTCCACTAGCCGGGAGTGATCCCTGTTGATTTTGGTATGCCCCAAACATAGGGGGTGGATACCGATAGTTCCCTTGGGCTGCTTCGGGACTTGCACTGGAATTGGTGCAGCCGGTTGTTGAGGTGTCTGTTGAGCTGGGTGATTACCCACTGGTGGTGCACTAGCTTGCCCAGTGTGCATGGTTGCAGCCTGAGTGGCTTAAAACATAACTCCCATTGCAACCTGCATTTGAGCTTGTGCGTGTTGCGTTTGCTGTAGCTGTTGTGCCAGATTCATAACCACAGTTGCTAGCTCCGGTGGTGGAGGTGGAAAATTTGTAGGGCCTGCTGGTTCTGGATTACCCTGTGCATGGTTATTCTCTTGACTAGTCTCCTCCACTGGTGGTGGTGGTGGGACTGTATTTCGGGTCTGTCGGGTAACTCTACGTCCAGACATATTTCTCTTGAGATGGGTGGTGCCTGAAAATCATCAAAATCAGTGAGAAATCATTTATACTTCATGTAGGCATGCTAACCGATATAAAATTCAAAATCCCCAATTCATTCTGAAATAAATACTATCTTTTCTATGCAGGGTCGATGGTGAGGGTCGCTGGTATGTCCGACCCTGGGAATGACCTGTTCTTCCCAAGAGCTGAGGGTTGATGCGAGGGTCGATGGGTGTCCGGCCCTCAGTCCGACCCTCGATTTTTTGTCAGATTCCCGAGACCCGAGGGTCGATGGGAGGGTCGATCCGAGGGTCGATGGTGTCAGTCGAATTGTCCGACCCTTGGACCAAAAATCAGATTTTTAAGATCCGATTTTGAGTAATTTCTCACTATTCCTCCTCCGTTTCGACTCGCCTCCACTCTTTGA
This sequence comes from Protea cynaroides, assembly GCA_028583415.1. Taxonomy (NCBI): domain Eukaryota; kingdom Viridiplantae; phylum Streptophyta; class Magnoliopsida; order Proteales; family Proteaceae; genus Protea; species Protea cynaroides. Next base: position 4,517 of record JAMYWD010002260.1, read on the forward strand.
TACCAAGTTGTCAAGATTGCGTGATCCACTTCGCTTTCGTTCCAATGAAGCTGAGGCACAGTATGCTGACTATGCCCGTAAGAAAGTGGAAGGGGGTCGCATGGTGAACTTGGCTGAGCTAGCCTTGTTCAATGTAGAGGGAGAATTTGGTGATGTGGGGTGGCTCCCTGTCATCACATACGATGCGTGCACTTGTCCGGATTTAGTGCGCCAGTTCTATTGTAATCTCCAGGTGGTGGGGAATTACAATGATGTTGAACACGGTCAGGAGTTGCGCATCACCAGCTACGTCAAGGGGGTGCACATCTCTTTTGATTATTGGCAACTGGCCGATCTGTTGGGCATTACCTATGATGGCCCTATGGTGTACTATGCGCCGGGAGCGCCACAGTTTATTGAGATGGAGATGAGGGCAGAGATCGACAACCAGTTGCTCCGTCCTGATAGATGGCAGATGAGGGCTTGCTACTTGCGTCCAGCTCCACGGGGTTTTTTGCAAGATTATCCAACATAATCTGATCCCGCAGAGTGGGCATTATGAGAGGGTGTCTCAGCTGACCCAGTTCTTGATCTACTGCATCTGCACTCACCAGCCGGTCTGCCTTCCTTACATCATCATGCGGACGATGATTAGTGCCACATTGTCCGGTCATAGGGGTAATCTACCCTATGGACGCATGATTACCGTCCTACTGACCCGTCTGGGGGTGGATCTGGTAGATGAGAAGATCCAGGAGAAGACCTTCTCTTCGCCTCTAGATTGGGAGGCTATCTGCAAGATGGGGCTGCGAGATGCGGAGGTTAGCGATGAGGAGAGGAACGCGATGGTGCGCCCTCACACTCAGGTTGAGATGGCAGATGCTGAGGCTGCTGCTAGGGCTCGTGGGGATCCGATCGATGATGATGATCGCTTATATATCGATGTCAATGCGATACCACCGCCATTACCCTTGCATGCGGATAGGGCTGGTACTTCTGCTGCGGCGGCTTCGGTACCGGAGACCGGTCCTTCCCATGGGGCTGGTCCTTTACGCCCACCTGCTGATGACGTGCTGAGTCTGTTTTAAGAGATTAGAGAGGCTCAACGCGCATCGGATCTGAGGATAGGGGAGCTCCTAGACGCCCAGCGCCGGACTGATCAGAGGGTGGCTGATCTCACAGCTAGTCTGCAGACGACTCAGACCCAGGTGGCATGGTTGACTAGGGTCTATGCCGAGGACTATGACAGAGACCGTGAGGCACCGCCTCCTCCTTCGCCTCCAGCTTCCTGATTGTATTTTTATATATTATTTTTTTTTTCTTCTTGTCTTGTACTACAGAGTAACTGTCCGGGTTGTGGACTGTACTCTGCTTTAGTGATGTATATACGTTTCGTTTCTTTTACTCATTGTATATAACTGGTTTTCCCTTTAATAGATGCATTATTCTCTTTTTAATTTTGTTTCAATCATCACTTGTGCTTATAGTGTGTTTGTATTAAAGCTTTTAATTTATCCTATCTCAGTCCTCAATGGTCTTGAATGCGTGTAAGTTCGGCGGGCAAAGCCTGAGAAGCTCTGATACCAAGTTGTCACACCCCAATTCCACACTGTTCAGAATGGTGTGATGAACCGCTAAATAACCAACGGTTCAACCAGGATCTCTAATAGACCATCCCCGCGTTATCCAAACTTTATACACATCCACAATCATAATCAGAGTAAATACACAATAGCGGAAGTCTTATAAATAAATGAACTGAGACTAAAATGATATCCATAAATAATAGCAAATTATTCTGTGTTTAACTGAGACATAAATATTTAAATACCAAATACATGTCTTATAAATCCAATAAAGAAACCTATAAAAATATCAAGTCAAATACACACGACTTGCACTCGCAAGATGAGTCGTGTGTATTATCTTCAGCTCTAGCGTCCATGGTTGCTATATTCCCGTATGTAGATGCGTTCATATAATCTTCAACTGTGTAACCTGCATCATCAACTAAAAATATTCGACGTCGAGGGGTGAGCACACAACACGGCGCAGTGAGTAGCCAAAACAATGCAACAATACATATGAAGGCAAAAAGTCAATTTATATCTTTGGTCCGGTTTATAGTTTGCAATGTGCAATAGAAAGGTTGGGTGGTCAAAGGTTAAAGTTTATTGACACCGCCTCTATACACAGGGTGTGGAAGCCCGCCCGAAGGTTAACGTTTATCGTCATCCCCATCCGCCCTACCATAACATTATACAACAAAGGTTAACGTTTATTACTATATAATGCTATACCAACATGTAAGCCCCTATTAGCGAGGGCTTGCAAACTAGGCTCGCTACTAACCAATCCTAATGCCAAACAGTGTATCCAAGGCCTCACCCCAACATCCCTCAGAATGCCCATAGAGATAGAGCTAAGGCCCCCCGGTAGAGTCAGAGACTACAAGGACCGAGACCACCTCCCCTGATACTCTACGACATAATAGTTCAGCTATGGTAATGGCGATACGACGATGTCAATGCACAAGACTTGAGTTAGAGATAGAGCTAAAGTGCTGAGACCCGCCAAAGGTTAACGTTTATTGACGTTCTCATCACACCTCCCCTGATACTCGCTCGCATCAAGTACATCAACCACACACATACAAGCACATGCCTATTCCTATCATCATCATCTTCATCATGTTATAAACCACAAAGTAAATATGCATGAACAAGTAATAGAAATATTGGATGGCATGCTGTATGCACATTACAAACATATTCGCATAGAATCAAACATGGCATAGGACTCAAGAATAGAAAACAGTTTATTATTAATCAATTTAGTTTGGAGTTAAGGTTCCTCACCCTAGCTTGCTAAAAGATACTTTTTCAAGCTTTAGAATCACCGTTATAACATTATTATATTGCTAGCAAACATAACCAAGTCGATAAAATTTAATTAGAATTAATTCGGAATTTAAAACCATTCTGTCAACTGAGGGTCGATGCTAGGGTCGATGCTAGGGTCGATGGGTCTATCGACCCTCCCTCCATTCTGGACTTCCCGAATGCTGAGGGTCGATGGTCAGAAACACCTAGGGTCGGATGGTCTATCGACCCTCGATGCGACCCTCGATGGACTCTGGTCCAATTTCCACTTTTAAATCCACTCTTCGTGTTTGGGGTCCTATGGCTTGCTTCCTACATTCATTCAAAAATCTTTCCATGGTCTAGAACCTTGTATAATACATCTAAATGGTTTTCGTGCATCATCCTATGGTTTTCCATGAAAACCTAACCATGAATGGATGGTTTGGGTTTCTCCGAAATCCTACACTCAACCATATCTAACCTAAGGTCTGTAGAAACTCATGGAATTAGTATCCATACCTGAGAAGATTACTTTTCTCTGGAATTTCTTCTCCTTTTTGCTAAGTCTTCCTCCATGTCTCCTTTCTTCCTCTTTTCCTTCTTCTCTCTTTCTCTCAATTCAATTAGGGTTGTGAAATGAGTGAAAGTGGCTTAGGGACGTCCTTTAAATAGAGTAGGAATGTCCTATAATAGTCCCATTGAGATTTGGAAAGAATCCCAACCGAAAATTAGGAAATTTCCTAATTTTTATATTCGTCAGAAACCGAGGGTCGATGGGAGGGTCGATGATCCCGTCGACCCTAGGGTCTTAAGCTGTCCGACCTTCCCTTAAAATCTGAGGGTCTGACATTCTGTTTTGGGAGGTCCGACCCTACTTGGCTGGGTATGCGACCCTCCCCTAAAATTAACTCTTTTTTGGGTCGATTCTATACCTGGGATCTCGATCTCCTTCACGCCCTTGGTCCACTTGACTCGACCATGATGGGTAAACCTGGTTCAAGGTGGTAAGACCGGGTTAGTTTGACACGGGTCTTACAGATTTCATGGAGGAAATCATTATGGACAATGGATGGTATATAAATTGTAGTTTTGAGCCATAGAACAATCATAGAATGGACCATGATAGTAAGCCAAATGATCCAAACATGAAGGGATGGAGTTTAGAATGAAAGGTCGACTCAGAACGCGTGTGGTCGCACGTAGGGTTGAATGATATCCGACCCTACGACACCATATGATCGACCACATGCCCTCGAGAAGTCCCAGGGTGGGTGTGGTTGCACGTAGGGTCGAATGGTATCCGACCCCACCTGCGACCCTACAGTTTCTGTTAGTCTAAATTTAAAGAAATTAATTCTAATTAAAATCTATCGACTTGTTAGGTCTTTCTAGTGATTTAAAAGTAATTCATGAAGCTTTAACAAGGATCTACTCGTATCAAACTAACCCGGTCTTACCACCTTGAATCAGGTTTACCCATCATGGTCGAGCCAAATGGACCAAGGGTGTAAAGGAGATCGTGATCCCAGGTATCAAATCGACCCAAAAATACTTAAATTAAGGGGACCCAGCAAGGGAGGATCGGACCCCAAGACAGAAAGTCAGACCCCCTGTTTTACAGAGGGGGTCAGATACTTTAGGAGTTAGGGGTCGATGGGATCATCGACCCCCTCATCGACCCCCAGTTGCCGCCAGAAACAGAAATTAGGAATGTTTCCTAATTTCGGTTGGACTCTTTCCTAAACTCAGTGGGACTTATTTTAGGAGTTTTTACTCTATAAATAGGACGTCCCTAAGCCTCTTTCACTTCTTTTACAACCCTAATTGAATTGAGAGAAAGAGAAGAAAAGGAAGAAAAGAAGAAGAGAAACAAGGAAGAGAAGAAAGCAAAGAGGAGTAGAGTTGCAGAGAAGGAGTATTCTTCTCAGGTATGGATACTAATTCCATGAGTTTCTATAGACCTTAGGTTAGGTAATGAAGAGAGTATGATCTCGGGGAGTCCCAAACCATTAACCCATGGTTAGGTTTTCATGGAAAACCATGGGGGAATTCATGAAAGCTATATAGGTAAATGATTAATGGTTTTAGACCATAGAATGTGTGTAGAATGGACTTTAGGAGCAAGTCATAGGACCCCAAACACGAAGAAACGACTGAAAGGAAGAAAATTGACCAAAACCCACAGGGGGTCGCACAGGGGGTCGATGGACAATCGACCCTACCAGACCCTGAACATCGACCCCCAGTGTTCGGAAAGTCCGGAATAGGGGGCGTTGCACCAAGGGTCGATCATGACTCCGACCCTATCTCTGACCCCCAGTTAACAGCATGGTTTTTAAATTCAGAATTAATTCTAATTAAATTCTATCGACTTTATTAGGTCTTCTAGCAATATAATAACATTATAAAGGTGATTCTAAAGCTTGGAAGAGGATCTATTAACAAGCTAAGGTAAGGAAACAAGACCTACATTAATTGGTTAATAATAAACTACTTTTATTTTCTTGAGTCCAATGCCATGCTTGATTCTATGCGAATATGCTTGTAATGTGCATTCAACATGTCATCCAATATTCCTGCTATTATTGTTCATGCATATTTAATTCGATTTACTTATAACATGATGATGATGATTGATGCTAGGAATAGGCATGTGAATGTTTGTGTGTGGTTAGTGTGCTTGATGCGAGTAGGGCATCAGGGGAAGTGTTAGGCGGTGTTTGATCCGGGCACTTTAGCTCTATCTCTAACTCAAGTCTTGTGCATTAGCATCGTCGTATCGCCATTACCTTAGCAGAACTATTGCGACGTAGGGCATCAAGGAGGGTCTCGGTCCTTGAGTCCTATACTCTACCGGGGGCCCTTAGCTCTATCTCTACAGGTGCTCTGAGGGATGCTGGGGTGAGGCCTTGGATACACTATTTGACATTAGGATTGGTTAGTAGCGAGTCCCGTTTGCAGCCCTAGCCATCAGGGGTTTATTTGTTGGTATGGAGTTATACATCGATAAACGTGACTTTCGTTGTGCAATGTTCATGGAGGAGAGGTATGGCGTCTACATCCATGAACATACGATCCTCATCCTTCGCATCACCCCATGGTCCCCTACTCCTGCTGCTGCGGCTGCCGCCTCAGCGTTTGCTATCTCTACTCGAGTACGAGGACGCACCAGAGCATTCCTCTCATCATCACTGACTTGAGCATCCCGCATACCCATCCTACAGATGGCCTTCCAGCCAAGGTCCAATGAGAAGGTCTTCTCCTGAATCCTCTCTTCCAATAAATCAACGTGTAGACGTGTGAGAAATGTAGTGATCAGACATCCGAAGGGCAGGTTGCCTAACTGACCAGGCAGCGTAGCACGGATTACCGTTAAGATGATAATATAAAGAAGGCAGACAGGTTGCCTGGTGCAGATGTAGTAGAGGACATGCTAAGTCAACTGAGAAATCAAATCATCGTGTCCACTCTGGGGAATCTGGTTGTGCTGGATGATCTTGCAGTACACCCGAGGCTCTGGCCGTAGGTTGATCGCTTTCATCTCCCAGTGATCACCTTTAAGGAGTTGACTATCAATCTCAGCACGCATCGCCAAGGATAGGAACAGGGGTTCCTTGGGAGCACAGATACATCAAAGGGCCATCATTTGATATGCCCAAAGATCA
>JAMYWD010002261.1:0-11011 GCA_028583415.1 Protea cynaroides
AGAGTCTAGCATAGGAAAGTGTATGAGGAGACCGATTTCATCGGGCGGTTTGGGTGCCTAACCCTTCCCATAACCGTAACCTGGCGACGCTACCCACACTTTGATGGACCCAATTCCAATCTAAGGGTCATGAGTCAATCGAAGTCTTACCTAGGGGTGAGATTTCACATTTCTAAGGTCCTAGACCTAAATCTAGGTGGCGACTCCAAAAGATTTCTATCTTTGTCCTCACACCATCAATTTCCTCCAAAATAATTCAGTAATCGCCCTAGGCTGAGAGTGTTTCGACCGTAGTTGAAGTGCATGAACCATTAATAAATCTGTTGTTGATTTAATATCACACGGGATTTCAAGAGATATCAGAAATATCTGTAAGAATCCACGCTATTACCATAGTCTGATTCAGCTTTGTTCGATCATAACATGACGATCTATTACACGCCATCCAAATGTTCCAAGAAATAACAATGAGACAAGCATTCCAAATACCTGAGTCTTCTCTTCCTTCTCCACCATTCAAATATGGATTGAATAGTCTGAAAACCAGGCCACAAAATTTGGAAGTACCTAAGAATTGCTTTCCAAACTGCAACAGAGAAATCACATTCCAGAAAGACATGCTACATAGATTCCTCATTACCTCTTCTCTCTCTTCTTTCTTTCTTCTTTATTCCCATCATATGGATACAGTGCTGAAGGAGCAGATGGGTATGGCTATTCAGTTCAGTCAGTCTACTTCAATCCCAGCAAGAATTTATTGTGCTGATCTCCAATTGTTAAAAAATACTTCTTTTTTCAGTCCTGATGTTTAGAATCTCAACTTTCTTGCTAGGTAACAAAGAATGTCTACTCTCCTCTAAAGAAGAACATTTTTTTAGCACTTCAAACTCAATTTTGTTGTTGGTTTTTAACTGTTTTGCAGTTTTGAGACTAATGACTGTTTGAGAGTCCATATCACTAACTCAAACAAACAGAGATGGGAAATCCCACAAGAAATCATCCCCCGCTAACCACTTCTCAACCACAGATACTTACCGGGAAACCGCTTTTACCGATTGGAAACCAACCAATTGCTACTTCAGGACAACCACTTCCTTTCCATCCAAGGATCTGACTTAATCCTCACACTCCACTCCACACCATCCTTCGGATTCACTGTTATCCATCGCTCCACCGACGATGTTCTTTTCAGCACTACGCTAGAGGAATTAGACTCTGGCACAATGCTTGTGTTCAAGGACCAATACATACAAATCTCATCCTCACTGTCTGCAGAGAAAGCATCCATTTATGGCTTAGGAGAGCATACAAAGAAGACATTCCGTTCGACCACCAACCAGACACTGACATTGTGGAATGCTGACATTCTAAGTTCAAAACGGGATGTGAATCTATACGGATTCCACCCATTCTATATTGATGTTCAGTCACCTTCATTAGATGGCAAAGTTCCAAGAAGGAGTACTGTTGGAAAAAGTCATAGTCAAAGTCAAAATTACATTTTCAAATAGAAGTTTCAAAAGAGATTTTTTAAAACTCAAACACTCTCTTTTATTCTTTGCACCAAAATTTATTTTTCGTTTTGGTCAGGAATTTCGTTTTTGGTTTTGTGTTGGTCTATGCAATGTAGGACTTTTTAGTCCCATCTTGCTTAAGGATTGTAGAGGAGAAGTTTTTATTTGTAGGGAGTGTCCTCTACCTATTGAGCCCCAAAAAGGATGCCAAGCTCAGTTAACATACACACGCGCGCGCGGGCGTCTGACTGGACCAGACCTCAACCGTGACGCGGGGGAGGGCACGAACGTGGGCATGGGTGTGGGTTTAGGTTTGGGTTTTATAGGATTCGGACACCCCTCTACCCGGATACCTTTTTGGAAAGGGCTTGTGTGTAGAGATGTATCTCTCCACAAAAGGGTGTCTTCTGGACCATTGATCTCAGGATCTGAGATCTTGTTCAATCTGGACGGTCCATTTGGAGGGTCACACCCCATCCAATGGACATGACCAATGGGTATCTGAGCCTTATAAATGTAGCCCGACCCCAAGCATCCAAATCACTTAAAATCTTCTCCTCTCTCTCTCCAACTCTCTTCCTCTACTCTGTTTGATCGAAGTCCATCACGATTACTTTCAAAGGGTGGTTGATCTTGACCGTTAGGTCTGCATACACCTGACAGTGTGTGCACACTAGGTAGGTGTCCTTCAAAGGGTTGTTTTATCTTGGAGGCTAGTTTGCGGGGACCTACTACACCGAATAAAGGGCAAATACAGTCTTAAGGAAAGTGCACCAACACGACTCAACCCTACATCATTTTCAGATTCATCCTATAAGGTATATGTATGTTATATTTCATATATGTACATTCCAATTTTTAGCATACGGTTAAGTTAACATATAACCTATTAAATGCATATAAGATTATTGCATGTCTATCTTTTATTACTTGATTATTAATTATTGAATAATAATTAATTGTTTGTTACATCATTACTGATTAGTCTATACAATATAGATATTGTTGTACCTTGTTGTTTTTTACTACAATTCTTAAAACTGTATTTAATTATATATTATAGAGACTGTTATCATGGCCAATTTTGAAGCTGGTGTGACCACTGAGGTTGTTCCTACTATGGGAAAAATATGCATCATGTTTGAGTTTGACAGCATTGAGTTATTTAATGGTTTAAACTACAAACGTTGGAGGTAAATGATGTACTTTGACCTGTCTCATCTGGGTGCCATATTTGCACTTACTGAGAAAATGTCAGAAAACTCTGATGATGCTGAAATCAAGTCAAAGAGGGCTGCATGGATTAATGCTGACTTCCAATGCAAGAACAGGATCCTGAATGCAATGACCGATGACCTATACAATGTGTATTGTTCTTATGACTATGCTTGTAACATATGGGAAGCACTTGACAAAAAATATTCCCTAGAAGATGCTAGAAGCAAGAGATATGTAACTGCAAACTTTCTTAATTTCAAGATGAAGGAAGATATGAGTGTGTCCATGCAAATGGACATGTTCCAGGTTCTGGTTGCAAGCCTTGTTAAAGAAAGGATCTCACTACCTGAACAATTTATTTCTGCAGCATTGATTGAAAATTGCCTAACACCTAGAGTAACTTTAAGTCACAAATGAAGCACAAATCTAAGGATTGGACCCTGGAGCACTATATTATGCGAATCAAGATTGAAGAGAATAACCGTGAAACTGAGAGGGTAGAAAAGGTCAAGGAATACAAAACCAGACCAACGTTATGGAAAACAGCAAAATAGAAAAGAGGGACAAATCCAAGAAGTTTCTTCAGGTGAAGAAAGAAGGCAAATTCAAGAAGACAAAGGGAGGATGCTTCTTCTATGGGGATTGGGTCACTTTAAAAAGGATTATCGGGTCTTCAAGAAGAAACATGGAAATGACAAAACCAAGGTTTGCCTCACTGAAGAGGACTTGTTTGCAGCTGTTGTAACTAAGGTAAATTTAGTTCAAAAACCAAAGGAGTGGATCATAGACACTAGAGCCACTAAACGCATTTGCACTGATCGATCTAATCTTGTCAAATATTCTCCAGTCAAATAAAATGATATAGTGTATATGGGGAATTCCCACACCTTACAAGTAATGGGCAAAGGTCAAGTAGCCCTGAAGCTAACTTCTGGAAAGACCCTTTTGTTGAACGAAGTGCTGCATGTCCCAAATATTCAAAGAAATCTGGTTTCTGATATCCATCTGAATAAAACTGGAATAATGCTAAGTTTTGAAGCTGATAAGGTCATTGAATTATAGGGGGATAAGTATGTGGAAAAGGGTTATGCAAGTAATGGTCTATTTGTAATGAGTATTGAAAATGTTATGAATGAAATTCCTACTTCTTCTTATTTGATTGAGTCATTTGATGTTTAGCATGGTAAACTAGGACATCGTAGTTGTCATACCCCAATTTTGGACTAACAAATGGTGTGATGAATCGTCATGAAAACCAAAGGCTCAAATCAAGATCTTGTATAGGTTATGCCAACCATGTTAAATCAAAACACATTCCACAGTAATAATCAAAGATATTTGAGTAAATAGCAGAAGTCTTATTAATAATAAACAGAGGTCTACATGATAAATAATTAAATGATCCAGTTATCTCCAATTAACCAAAACATAATTAATACATATTACCAGTATCAAAATATGAAAGTTAAACACTAAGCATAACCACGGTAGAAACACTAGCGTGACGAGTCTTGCTCGTCCACCACAGCTTATACATCCACAACCGCTACATGTCCATACGTTGGCGTATCCATGTGGTCTTCAATAGTAACACCTGCAACGTTAGAAACTAAAAAGAATTGTGCCGCGAGGGTCAACTCTCCAACTTGAGCTCAGTGAAAAAAAAAACAATGCAACAAACATATGCATGCATTCAATTTATATCTTTGTCTAGTTTTTAAGTTTGCAATGTGCTATAGAAAGGTTTGGAAGCCTCCGCACCTCTATACATGAGTGTGTGAATCTACCCAATGGATCAAAAACCATTGATGTTCCATATGCACCCACCATGGAATAGAGATAGAGCTAAAGTGTCTGGATTACACACCACCAACACTTCCCCTGATGCCCCACCTATACCAAAGGCCCTGCTAGCGAGGGCAGCGAGGGCTTGCAAACTGGGTTCGCAACTAGCCAATCCTAATGTCATCCAGTGTATCCAAGGCCCCACCCCAACATCCTTCAATACTTCCATAGAGATAGAGCTAAGGCCCCCCGGCGGAGTTGAAAACTACATGGTCCGAAACCACCTCCCCTGATGCCCTACGATGTAATAGTTCTGCTAAGGTAATGGTAATACAACGATGTCAGTGGATAAGACTTGAGTAGAGATAAAGCTAGAGTCTGGTGACCAGGATGAACCACAATGTCACGTCCTCCCCCTAATGCTCTACTCGCATCCAACACACTAACCACACACACACAGTCACATGCCTATTCCTAGCATCATCATCATCATCATCATATTATAAATAGACAGAAATAAATATGCATGAGCAGTAATAACAGGAATATTAGATGACATGTGAGATGCACATTACAAGCATATAAGCATAAAATCACTCATGGCATTGGACTCAATAAATAAAATATCTTGTTATTAGTCAATTAGTTTAGGTTTTGTTTTCTCACCTTTGATTGATTTGTTCCTCCCCCAAGCTTTGGAAGTCACTTTGAATCTATTAAGAACATAAGTCATTAATGTATTTAAGTTAGGGTTCAAGTTTACCAAGTTACAGTAGTCAATAACCTTGTTTGGTCTCAAAATATGCTTGTTGTTATCGTGTGGTTGGACGTGTGGTTGGACCTGTGGTCAAAATATATGCGACCACACACTGTGTGATGGGACCCTGTGGTCGCATGTTATGCGACCACACCATGCGACCACACCTTTCCTAGGAACTTCTCGAATGGCCATAGTCGATCTTTTGGTCACCCTGTAGTCAACCACAAGCTGCGACCACATGATGTTTGGTTGATTTTACTTCTCATACGAGTTCTTCCTTATGGCTCATCAATGGGATTCACCCTAAGATCATTCTATGGCCTCTAATCATAGTTTTTCCCTCATCCATCATCCCTAACCTATTCTCTATGGTTTCTCATGGAAAACCTATAACCGAAACAATGTACTAGGTTCCACACATCAACTTGAAAATAACCTATTCTATCTGATCTACCCTATAGAGTCAAGTCCATACCTTAAGCTTGTTGTAGGGATGGAATTCTTCTCTGTAAAACCTTCCTCATGCTTTCCTCTCCTTCTCTCTTCTTCTTCTCTTCTTCTCTCATTCTCTCTTAGGTTTAGAGTTTCAATTTGAGTTCTAAAAGAGTAAGAGAGGCTTAAGAACGTCTTTTATATAGAGGAAAACCTCCATATAGAGTCCCACTTCAATTAGGAAAGAGATCCCATAAGTTTTGGAAAGTTTTCAAAACCCGGAGTCAATTCAGCATCGTGTGGCCGCACGTGGGGTCGCAGAATACGTCGACCATATGTCTCAAAACTGCCACCACACGTCCCAGATTCGAGTGGTCTCAATATTCTTAGGTGTGGTCGACCACACCTGTTTAGGTATGTGACCACACGCTCCTAATTAGATAATTTTGATTCGAATTACATACCTAGCCTTGTGGTTTCTTCACGTACTTGGTCTGCTTGGTCCAACCATGATAGAAAGATCGGTCACGACATGAAAACTTAAGGTTGGACCAGATTTGTGGGGTGCCGGTCTTACAACTCCACCACCCTTAAAAAAACTTTCGTCCACAAAATTTATACGTACGGATCTTACAACTCTCCTATCCTTAAAAGAAATTTCATCCTCGAAATTTGAATGTACTTCGGAGTCAAATGGGTGGGAATACTGCTTCTGCATTGCATCTTCTTCTTCCCATGTAATCTTTTTGACGTCTTAGCTTCGCCAGATTACTTTCACATAATTAATATTCTGGCTCCAAAGATATTGTACCTTCTAACTGGTGATTTAGGCTGGTACCACTTCAAAAGTTAAGTCTTCTATCAAATCCGATGGATCCACGGTTAATGCCTGTAATGGATCTCTAACGTACTTTTTCAATGGAGACACGAGAAATACATTATGCACACTAGACATGGTGATTTGTGCACACTAGTTGATATGCAACTTTTCTACGTCTCTCTAAAATTTTATAAGGTCCAAAACATATATTAGACATAACTTTTCCTTCTTGCTGAACCGCTTCAAACAATGCATAAGTGATATCTTCAAGAACACTTTGTCACTTATGACGAACTCGAGGTCTTGGCGTTTCTTCTGACAACCTTGAGCTGTTTTAGCCCTTTCCTTTTTATCTTATTTGCCACTCAATCGGTTTCTTCAATAGACTCAAGTCTTACAATTCCTTGTTCTCTGACTTCATTCCAAAACAGAGGAGTTTGACATTTCTACCGTACCATGCTTCATAGGTGACATCTATATGGTAACTTAGTAGCAAAATCAATCAGCGATAACTTCTCAACTCAAGCTCCTTTAAAATCAATCTCACAAGCTCAGAGAATAGCTCCTAGGATCTATATAGTCTGCTCCGACTGTCCATCAATTTGAGGGTGAAATGTGGTACTAAACTTTAACTTTGTTCCTATCGCTTTCTGTAGTCCCTCCCAAGACTTTGAGGTAAAACGTGAGCCTCTATCCGACACCATGCTCTTAGACATAGCATTCAATCAGATAATATTATCCACACACAGCTTAGCTAGCCATTCCAAAGCATACCAAGGTCATATAGCAACGAAACGAGTTGTCTTCATAAGACGATTAACTATCACTCAAACTGCGTCAACCGATCTAGGAGTCAGTGGTAAATTGGTGACATAGTCCATCGTAATCCAGTTCTACTTCTAAACTGGCTCTGATAGTGGTTGTAGTAAGTCTGTTGGTCTTTGTCTTTCAGCCTTTACTTATCGATAGTTCAGACACTAGAACACGCAATAAGCCACATCTGTTATCATTCCTCTTTACCAATACAATCTCTTCAGGTCATGATACGTATTGGTATTTTTTTTTTTTGTACCACCAAGATGTATCGAATATGGTGTGGAATGAGCTTTTAGCATTATTTTGTATCTAAAATCCGAGTTTTTCACTTTCAGGTATGCATAATCATCCTCTGTATCTCAAGACCTTCTCCTCATCCATAGTAAGTCAGGGTTAGGTTTTTCTTTCTCTAAATCTTCTTGCATCGTTTTTAGATATAGATCTAACAAAATTACTGCTTTTACTTCGTCTATCAAATCAGAGACGATCTTTAACGCTGTGAACGCAAGCGAGGAATTATTGCTCCATAAATCATCCATAAGTTCTCGCTCAATTAGATCATCACAAGTTTCTATTATATGTTGCTCTTCTTCTAAATCTGAACTGTTGCTGTGAAACATAAGGCAGCATTTGTACTAGGTCCTCCTTCTGGCTGCATTATTCCTCTTTTTGCTCAAAGCCTTAGCTACCACCTTAGCCTTGCTCAGGTGACGTTGAATATCATAGTTTTAATCCTTCAGGTGTTCTAACCATCTTCTCTGTCTCATGTTAAACTCTTTCTGGGTAAGGAGATAAATAAAACTCTTATAATCTGATTTAATCTGAAATTCTCTCCGTATGGATAAGTATGGATAATGTCTCCAAGTCTTGATTGCATAATCACCGGTAACTCTAAGTCATGAGTAAGGTAACTCTTTTGATGCTCCTTTAGTTATCTTGAAGCATATGCAATCGTTTATTCACCTTGCATCAACCCGCATCCTAGACCCAATCCTAAAGCATCAGTGTGTAGGGTAAAAGGTTTCCCTGGTGCCAGGACGATCAAGATGAAAACTGATATCAACCTTTCTTTTAGAGTCTGGAAACATTCTTCACACTTATCAATCCAAATAAACTTCTCTCCCTTCCTGGTTAGCTTGGTAAGAGGTATTGCAATCTTAGAGTAGTCCTCCATGAATCATTTGTAATAACCAGCTAAACCTAAGAAACTTTTGATCTTTATAATGTTCTTAGGCGTTTCTCACCATACGATTGCTTCTATCTTATTGGGGTCCACTTTTATCCTTTCTGATGACACTATGTGACCCTGAGAATGCAACCTTGTTTAACCAGAACTCTCACTTCATGAACTTGGCATAAAACTTCTCCATTCTCAGTCGTTGTAAGGTTGTTCTAAGGTCCATTACAAAACTTTCTTCGTCTTTAGAATAAATCAATATATAGTCTATGAAAACTATAACATACATGTCCAACATGTCATGAAATACCCAGTTCATCAGCTTCATAAAAGATGTAAGGGCATTGGTTAATTCAACAACATAACCAGGAACTCATAATGCTCATTCTAGATTTTAAAAGTTATCTTTGGAATATCGTTGTCCAAATTCTTTAGCTGATGATATGTTGATCGAAAATCAATCTTAGAAAATACCTTTGCACCTTGCAGCTGATTAAACAAGTCATCGATCTGAGGTAGTGGATATCAATTCTTTATGGTGAGCTTATTTAATTCCCGGTAGTCTATACATAATCGGATACTACTATCCTTCTCCTTTACAAATAGCACTGGCACTTTCCGTGATGGACTACTTGGCTAATTCGATCCTTTGTCTAATAACTCCTATCGTTGAGTCTTCAGTTCCTTCAACTTTGTAAGAGCTGTTCTATAGGGTGCCTTTGACACAGGTGTCGTCCCTGATAACAAATTGATAACGAATTCAGTCGCACGATCAAGTGGCAACCCAGGTAAGTCTCCTGAAAATACATCAGGGAATTTATACATCACATCAAAATCTTCTTTCTGTGGTGCTTCTTTAGTAACATCTACCACAAATATCATATATCCAATTCTTTTCTTTTCAAAGTATCTCTTCGTCTTTCTTGCAGAGAGGATAAGTTTTCACTTACTAGGCAATACACTTCCAATAAACTAAATTTTGTGCCATCTTTGCTCTTGATTGACAACCTCTTCTATGCATGTAATAACTTTGTAGAGTGTTGAGAAAATCAATCTATCTTCAAGATGCGATCAAAGTCTGCCATCTCAAGTCTAATTAAGTTGCGTCTGAATTTCGTCTATCCATACGATTCGGACATTGTTCATAACACTCACCTAATACAACATCTAGTCTAGAAGGGCTTGAACTAGCAAAATCTGGTTTAAAGGTCTTAAGAGCACATCTAGCTCCTTCATCTCTTTTGTTGTTCCAAAGACTCATCGCCAATAATCTCATATTACACTCGCAGCTTACACGCTTTTATCACCGTTGTTCTACCTTTTCTTTTCCTATATATCCCGAGAAAGTATCTTTTGATTGCTTTACTCATTACATATCCAACATGTCCACATATATGCATTAGTTTATATGCTTAAAATTTCATTATTTCGCTAAACCTCTTTGGTCTTTACTTAATCCCCCTTATTCGACATCGAGAATAACTCAAAAGATAATTGTACTAATCCAAATACCCACCAATGCCATGATTTTCAACCTCATCCTCAGATCCACTCTAGATATGTTTCAGAAATCTTCTGGTCTTGTCAAAATTCATACCAATATAGCCATCTTTTAACTCCTACTCTTGAGCGCTTACCCATTCTCGAATGGTTACTCATGGCGCTTCACTCTTGCCCATCCCATGCCCTTTGCACATGACTCAACCCATATTCAACAATCTCAAAATAAATCCTCTTATTACTTCACCTCGAGGTTTCATGGCTATAGGAATCTGATCCACCCAATCGCCTCTCATAATTTTCCTTATTAATCGTTTCATTATCAACTGGAGGGTCGAAAAATGTAAGAATCTAATGTTTATCCAAAAGTGATTCATTTCTTTTCTTTCAAATACAATATGATGACGAACACTTGTTTTATCTAGTAAATCTCGTTTAAAGGATCAGGAGTAAATCTATGGTAATGTAAATCGGCCAATATGTGTAAATGTAGATTCTACAAACTCTAGCCTCATGGTTATAGGTTCTATCAAGTATATAATACCATTAGTCAAGTCACTGCTGTGAGTGGGGAATCTAGAGAAAGCTTTGGTACATCAATAAATCAGATATAAAATCAAAAAGATGTACGCTCAAAATGATTAAATTTTTAATCGATTATCTCGCTTTATATCCGTATTCATGTTTTCGATCATGAGTGGTAGCTTGGGATTGGTATGATCAAGATCCAATTCTAAGGAAACAATATCTATAATTCCACTGACGAGTTGAATCGAGAAAGTATCCACTTCAACAATTTGAAAATCTGGTATTGCATCCCTCTATAATCATTAAAGTAGTCAATGATGCAGCCGCATCCTATATACACTTGTCTGGGATATGACCATATTAGATTTGATCCCTCAATGAAAACGTTCGAGGCTTCTCTTCAAAAATTTATCGACCCTTGCCTGTGGGATCATTTTTTCATGATGCGCTTGTCCCATACA
>JAMYWD010002262.1:0-10954 GCA_028583415.1 Protea cynaroides
GGGCTGCGTTTAGGTTCTTGATATGGGTTTCCTTGTCCTTGGAGTATACCAATATATCATCAATGAATACTATAACCGACGTATCCAACATATCATGGAAAACTCGATTCATAAGTTCCATGAACGTTGTCGGTGCATTAGTTAATCCGAAAGACATAACCAAAAATTCATAATGTCCATATCTGGTCCTGAATGTTGTCTTTGGAATATCACCTTCTTTAATCTTCAGCTGATGATAGCCTGATCGAAGATCGATCTTAGAAAATACTCTTGATCCTTGTAACTGATCGAACAAGTCATCGATTCGAGGTAGTGGATATCGATTCCTGATTGTCAGTTTATTCAACTCCCGATAGTCGATGCATAATCGAACGCTACCATCCTTCTTCTTGCATGCTAACCGGTGCAAAGAAAAACAGCTCTTCGTAGCGCTGTTGATATGAGTCCACAGTCATCTGTCCCTGATATAGGCTCAGGAACTCCTTCCCCATCGAATCTCTGATGCTCCATGGAAAATATTTCTCAAAGAAGGCTTCTTTATATATAGCTCAAGTCAGTAGGGCGTGCTTGGTCAGTAGATATGTCTTCATTGATTTCCACCAATGATGTGCGTCGCCCTTGAGCATGAAGGTGGCACATAGTACTTTCTCTTCCTCTGTGATAGTCATCATGAGGAAATTTCTCTCCATCTCGTCTATCCAGTGGGCTGGCCACAACAGATTAGACGGTTTGTCGTTGAATTCTTTGGGTTTCATCTTCAAAAATCTCTCCACTAGTCGGGAGTGGTCCAACTGGTTTTGGGGGTTTGTCCCAAACATATGGTGTGGATACTGGTAATCACCCTGAGCTGCTTCTAGAACCTGCGCTGGAATCTGTGCAGCAGGTTGTGGAGGTGTCTGATGAGCTGGGTGGTTATCCACCGGTGCTGCACTGGCTTGTCCTGTGTGCATGGGTGCAGCATGAGTGGCCTGAAACATAATTCCCATGGCAACCTGCATCTGAGCCTGCGCGTGTTGCATCTGCTGCAGCTGCTGTGCCAAATTCATCACCACGGTTGTTAGCTCTGGTGGTGGAGGTGGCAAATTTGTAGGGTTTACCGGTTCTGGATTAACCGATGCATAATTATTCTCTTGACTGGTCTCCTCCACGGGTGGTGGTGGTGGTGGGACTGTATTTCGGGTCTGTCGGGTTACACTACGCCCAGACATGATTCCTTTCGGTGATTGGTGGTGCCTGAAAATTGTCAAAATAGGAGAGAAGTCATTCATATTTCATGTAGGCACGCTACCCGATAATCAATTCCAATTCTAGCTCATTTTATAAAAAAAAAATACTGTCTTTTCTATGCAGGGTCGATGGTGAGGGTCGATGGTATGTCCGACCCTTGGTATCCGACCCTGGGAATGACCTGTTCTTCCTGAGAGCTGAGGGACGATGCGAGGGTCGATGGGTGTCCGACCCTCAGTTCCGACCTTTAGTTTTCTGTCAGATTCCCGAGAGCCGAGGGTCGATGGGAGGGTCGATTCGAGGGTCGATTGTGCTAGTCGAATTGTCCGACCCTCGGACCAAAAATCAGATTTTTAAGATCCGATTTTGGGTCATTTCTCACAATTCCTCCTCCGTTTCGACTCGTCTCTCCACTCTGAGTTGCTACAGTGCTACTCTACCATTTTTGATCGGTTTGACTCCGGGTTTCAACGTCCACTTCATCCCTACAAGTATGTATTCCCATTTTTACCTGTTTTTAGGTTTCTATTTCTAAGTTTTCGCACGTTTAACTTGTATTTTCCAAATTAAACTTTTTCCAATCGTAAAAATTCGATTTTTATTGGGGGCTTTTGTTATTGGTGTCTCGAGGAACGAAAGCCCTCAAAAAATTTTGAGTTTCATCGGTTGGTTATCGAGGAACTTGAAATTTTCTCTTTTTGCCCTAATTTGTCGACATTTTCGATTTTTCTTGAATTTCTTCAAATTGGACATCGTCAGTTAAAATTTCCTACTGTATGTGGGTTGTAGGTTTTATTTTAACCTACGTAAGTTCTCATGCCCACTTGTATGGTGAGAATTGGGGCTTTAGGGTCAACTTACGTCGTTATTAAATCAATTTTTGGGTTTTTATCCTATTAACTCCTTGTTTTCCTTCTCTTTCTTACTTTGCAGATACCATGGCTCGTACCAAGGTACCCAGTATTCGTGATCCCCTTCGCTTCCGTTCCAATGAAGCCGAGGCACGGTATGCTGACTATGCCCGTAAGAAGGTTGAGGGTGGTCGTATGGTGAACTTGGCTGAGTTAGCCGTGTTCAACGTAGAGGGAGCCTTTGGTGACATGGGGTGGCTTCCTATCATCACCTACGACGTGTGCACATACCCAGATTTGGTGCATCAGTTTTATTGTAATCTCCAGGTGGTGGGGAATTATAATGACGTTGAGCATGGTCAGGAGTTGCGCATCACCAGTTACGTCAAGGGGGTGCACATTTCTTTTGATTATCGGCAACTGGCCGATCTGTTGGGCATTCCCTATGATGGCCCCATGGTATACTGTGCACCTGGAGAACCACAGTTTGTTGAGATGGAGATGAGGGCTGAGATCGATAATCAGTTGCTTCGTCCTGATCGTTGGCAGAAGTAGCCAAGTTCGTGTCTCAATGCCTAAAATGTCATAAAGTAAAGGCTGAACGATAAAGACCCGCAGGACTGTTACAGCCACTACCAGAACTAGCATGGAAATGGGACTGTATCACTATGGACTATGTCACAGGACTACTATTGACTCCTCGAGTAGTTGACGCAGTTTGGGTGATTGTGGACCGTCTGACTAAAACAACTCGCTTCATACCTATACGACCTCAGTATACACTGGGAAGGTTAGCGAAGCTCTATGTGGATAACATTGTTCAATTTCATGGTGTTCCAGAAAGCATTGTGTCCGATAGAGATCCACGATTTACTTCCAAATTTTGGGAAGGATTGCAAAAGGCTATGGGTACGACACTAAAGTTTAGTACTGCATTCCACCCACAGACAGATGGACAGTCGGAGCGTACAATCCAGATTCTAGAAGATATGCTACGAGCATGTGTGATTGATTTTAAAGGATCATGGGTTTTCGTCACCATAGATCGAGTTCGCTTATAACAATAGCTATCAGGCCACTATACAGATGTCACCTTATAAGGCACTGTATGGCAAGAAGTGTCGAACTCCCTTGTTTCGGAATGAAATGGAGAACGTAGTATTGTTGGGCCGGAATTTGTTGAAGAGACTTGTCGAGTGGTTGACATTATCAAGGAAAGATTGAGAACAGCTCAGAACCGTCAGAAGCAATATGCGGATACTCGACGAAGAGATCTAGAGTTCGCAGTAGGTGTTAAAGTATTTTTGAAGGTATCGCCTATGGGAGGATTGAAGAGGTTCGGACAGAAAGGGAAACTAAGTCCAAGATATGTCGGGCCATATGAAATTCTAGCTAAGCGTGGAAAAGTGGCTTATTAGTTAGCACTACCACCATCTATGTCAAGTGTGCATGACGTATTTCACATTTCCCTATTGAAGAAGTATGTCAAAGACCCAACGCATGTTTTGACAGTGGATTTGCCGGAATTGACTGATGAATTGACATTTGAAGTAACACCAACAGAAATCACTACTCGAAAGGTTCAACGTCTACGCAACAGAGATATCTACTATGTTAAGGTCACATGGAAAAGTAGAGACATGGAAGAAATTACATGGGAAGAAGAAAATGCTATGCGAAAGCAATACCCTCACTTATTTGATTCAGAAGGTACGTACAATTTCGAGGACGAAATTTTTATAAGTTGGGGGGAGTTGTAAGACCCGTGTCAATCTAACCCGGTCTTACCACCTTGAACCAGGTTTACCCATCATGGTCGAGTCAAATGGACCAAGGGCGTGAAGGAGATCGAGATCCCAGGTATCAAATCGACCCAAAAACACTTAAAATAGGGGAAGGGTCGCATACCCAGCTAAGCAGGGTCGGACCTCCCAAAACAGAGAGTCAGACCCTCAGTTTTGTAGGGAGGGTCGGACAGCTTAAGACCATAGGGTCGACGGGAACATCGACCCTCCCATCGACCCTCTGATTCTGTCGAATATAGAAATTAGGAAATTTTTTAATTTTTGATTGGAATTCTTTCCAAATCTCAATGGGACTTATTTAGGATGTTCCTACACTATTTAAAGGACGTTCCACTTTCACTCCTTTCACTACCCTAATTGAATTGAGAGAAAGAGAGGAGAAGGAAAAGAGGAAGAAGAAAGGCAAGGAAGAGAACTTAGCAAAAAGGAGAAGAATTTCAGAGAAAAGTAATCTTCTCAGGTATGGATACTAATTCCATGAGTTTCTACAGACCTTAGGTTAGATATTGATGAGAATGTGATCTCGGAGAAATCCAAACCATCAATCTATGGTTAGGTTTCCATGGAAAATCATAGGAAAGTGCATGAAAGCTATCTAGGTGGGTTATACATGGTTTCAGACCATGGAATGAGCGTAGAATGGAATGTAGGAGCAAGCCATAGGATTCCAAGCACGAAGAATGGATTAAAAGAGGGAACTGGACCAAAGTGCACCGAGGGTCGCACCGAGGGTCGATGACCATCCGACCCTAGGTGTTCCTGACCATCGACCCTCAGTGTTCGGGAAGTTCAGAATCTGGGGAGGGTCGCACCCAGGGTCGATCCTGACTCCGACCCTACCTCCGACCCTCAGTTAACAGAGTAGTTTTTAAATTTCGAATAAATTCTAATTAAATTCTATCGACTTTGTTAGGTCTTCTAGCAATATAATAACACTGTAAAGGTGATTCTAAAGCTTGGAAAAGTATCTATTAGCAAGCTAAGGTGAGGAACCAGAACTCTAAACTAAATTGGCTAATAATGGAAACTGTTTTCTATTTTCTTGAGTCCTATTGCATGCTTGATTCTATGCGAATATGTTTGTAATGTGCATACAACATGCCATCCAATATTTCTATTACTTGTTCATGCATATTTACTTTATTGTTTATAACATGATGATGATGATGATGATAGGAATAGGCATGTGCTTGTATGTGTGTGGTTGATGTACTTGATGCGAGCGAGTATCAGGGGAGGTGTGATGAGAACGTCAATAAACGATAACCTTTGGCGGGTCTCAGCACTTTAGCTCTATCTCTAACTCAAGTCTTGTGCATTAGCATCGTCGTATCGCCATTACTTTAGCAGAACTATTATGTCGTAGAGTATCAGGGGAGGTGGTCTCGGTCCTTGTAGTCTCTGACTCTACCGGGGGGCCTTAGCTCTATCTCTATGGACATTCTGAGGGATGCTGGGGTGAGGCCTTGGTTACACTGTTTGGCATTAGGATTGGTTAGTTGCGAGCCCAGTTTGCAGCCCTCGCCAACAGGGGCTTACGTGTTGGTATGACACTATATAGCAATAAACGTAACCTTTGTTATATAATGTTCATGATTGGGTACATGTGAGTTGACGATAAACGTGATCTTCAGGTAACGTCACACACTCGTGTATAGAGGCGGGGTCAATAAACGCGACCTTTGGCTACCTAAACCTTTCTATTGCATACTGTAAACTTTAAACCGGACCAAAGATATAATTTGATTTGCATGCATATGTATTGTTGCATTGTTTTGGCTACTCACTGAGCCGTGATGTGTGCTCACCCCTCGACATCGAATATTTTTAGTTGATGATGCAGGTTATAGCGTTGAAGACTATGTGAATGCGTCTGCGTACGGGAACGTGGCAGCGATGGAAGCTGAAGCTGAAGTGGATACACATGACTCCTCTTGCGAGTGCAACTCATATGTATTTGATTAGATATTTTATAGGTTTATTTATTGGATTTATTAAGACATGTATTTGGTATTTAAATATTTATGTCTCAGTTGAAAACAGAATAATTTGCTATTAAATTAATGATATCATCTTAGTTTCTCAGTTCATGTTATTATAAGACTTCTGCTATTGTGTATTTACTCTGATTATGATTACGGATGTGTGTAAGTTTAGATAACGCGGGGATAGCCTATTTGAGATCATGGTTGAACCGTTGGTTTGCTAGCGGTTCATCACATCATTCTGAACAATGTGGAATTGGGGTGTGACAACTTGGTATCCGCACTGTTGTCACACCCCAATTCTGCACTGTTCAGAATGGTGTGATGAACCGCTAGCAAACCAACGGTTCAACCAGGATCTCAAATAGGCTATCCCCGCGTTATCTAAACTTACACACATCCGTAATCATAATCAGAGTAAATACACAATAGCGGAAGTCTTATAATAACATGAATTGAGAAACTAAGATGATATCATTAATTTAATAGCAAATTAGTCTGTTTTCAACTGAGACATAAATATTTAAATACCAAATACATGTCTTAATAAATCCAATAAAGAAACCTATAAAATATCTAATCAAATACACATGAGTTGCACTCGCATGAGGAGTCGTGTGTATCCACTTCGGCTTCAGCTTCCATCGCTGCCACGTTCCCGTACGCAGACGCATTCACATAGTCTTCAACGCTATAACCTGCATCATCAACTAAAAATATTCGACGTCGAGGGGTGAGCACACATCACGGCTCAGTGAGTAGCCAAAACAATGCAACAATACATATGCATGCAAATCAAATTATATCTTTGGTCCGGTTTAAAGTTTACAGTATACAATAGAAAGGTTTAGGTAGCCAAAGGTCGCGTTTATTGACCCCGCCTCTATACACGAGTGTGTGACGTTACCTGAAGATCACGTTTATCGTCAACTCACATGTACCCAATCATGAACATTATATAACAAAGGTTACGTTTATTGCTATATAGTGTCATACCAACACGTAAGCCCCTGTTGGCGAGGGCTGCAAACTGGGCTCGCAACTAACCAATCCTAATGCCAAACAGTGTAACCAAGGCCTCACCCCAGCATCCCTCAGAATGTCCATAGAGATAGAGCTAAGGCCCCCCGGTAGAGTCAGAGACTACAAGGACCGAGACCACCTCCCCTGATACTCTACGACATAATAGTTCTGCTAAAGTAATGGCGATACGACGATGCTAATGCACAAGACTTGAGTTAGAGATAGAGCTAAAGTGCTGAGACCCGCCAAAGGTTAACGTTTATTGACGTTCTCATCACACCTCCCCTGATACTCGCTCGCATCAAGTACATCAACCACACACATACAAGCACATGCCTATTCCTATCATCATCATCATCATCATGTTATAAACAATAAAGTAAATATGCATGAACAAGTAATAGAAATATTGGATGGCATGTTGTATGCACATTACAAACATATTCGCATAGAATCAAGCATGCAATAGGACTCAAGAAAATAGAAAACAGTTTCCATTATTAGCCAATTTAGTTTAGAGTTCTGGTTCCTCACCTTAGCTTGCTAATAGATACTTTTCCAAGCTTTAGAATCACCTTTACAGTGTTATTATATTGCTAGAAGACCTAACAAAGTCGATAGAATTTTATTAGAATTTATTTGAAATTTAAAAACTACTCTGTTAATTGAGGGTCGGAGGTAGGGTCGGAGTCAGGATCGACCCTGGGTGCGACCTCCCGCATTCTCGAACTTCCCGAACACTGAGGGTCAATGGTCAGGAACACCTAGGGTCGGATGGTCATCGACCCTCGGTGCGACCCTCGGTGCACTTTGGTCCAGTTCCCTCTTTTAATCCATTCTTCGTGCTTGGAATCCTATGGTTTGCTCCTACATTCCATTCTACACTCATTCCATGGTCTGAAACCATGTATAACCCACCTAGATAGCTTTCATGCACTTTCCTATGGTTTTCCATGGAAACCTAACCATAGATTGATGGTTTGGATTTCTCCGAGATCACATTCTCATCAATATCTAACCTAAGGTCTGTAGAAACTCATGGAATTAGTATCCATACCTGAGAAGATTACTTTTCTCTGAAATTCTTCTCCTTTTTGCTAAGTTCTCTTCCTTGCCTTTCTTCTTCCTCTTTTCCTTCTCCTCTCTTTCTCTCAATTCAATTAGGGTTGTGAAAGGAGTGAAAGTGGCTTAGGAATGTCCTTTAAATAGTGTAGGAACATCCTAAATAAGTCCCATTGAGATTTGGAAAGAATCCCAATCGAAAATTAGAAAATTTCCTAATTTCTATATTCGGCAGAATCCGAGGGTCGATGGGAGGGTCGATGATCCCGTCGACCCTAGGGCTTAAGCTGTCCGACCCTCCCTTCAAAATTGAGGGTCTGACTTTCTGCTTTGGGAGGTCCGACCCTGCTTAGCTGGGTATGCGACCCTCCCCTCAAAATTAGTGTTTTTGGGTCGATTTGATACCTGGGATCTCGATCTCCTTCACGCCCTTGGTCCATTTGACTCGACCATGATGGGTAAACCTGGTTCAAGGAGGTAAGACCGGGTTAGATTAGATTGACACGGGTCTTACATCGACCCTCCCATCGACCCTCAGTTTCTGCCGAAAATGAAATTAGGAAATTTCCTAATTTTCGATTTGGATTCTTTCCTAATCTTAAAGGGACTTATTTTAGGAGGTTCCTACTCTATTTAAAGGACGTCCTTAAGCTTCTTTCACTCCTTTCACAACCCTAATTGAATTAAGAGAAAGAGAAGAGAAGAAAAAGAGGAAGAAAATAAGCAAGGAAGAAAATTTAGCCAAAATAGAAGAGTTGTAGAGAAGGAGTATTCTTCTCAGGTATGGATACTAATTCCATGAGTTTCTACAGACCTTAGGTTAGAGATTGATGAGAGTGTGATCTCGGAGAAACCCAAACCATCAACCCATGGTTAGGTTTTCATGGAAAACCATGGGAGAATATACGAAAGCTATTTAGGTGGACGATTCATGGTTCTAGACCATGGAATGCATGTTGAATGGACGGTAGGAGCAAAACATAGGACCCCAAGCACGAAGAATGGACTAAAAGAGGGAAATCGACCAAAATACACTGAGGGTCGCACCGAGGGTCGATGACCATCCGACCCTAGGTGATCCTAACTATCGACCCTCAGTGTTCGGGAAGTCCAGATTGGGGAGGGTCACACCCAGGGTCGATCATGACTCCGACCCTACCTCCGACCCTCAGTTAACAGAATAGTTTTTAAATTCCGAATTAATTCTAATTAAATTCTATCGACTTTGTTAGGTCTACTAGCAATACAATAACAATATAAAGGTGATTATAAAGCTTGGAAAAGTATCTATTAGCAAGCTAAGGTGAGGAAACAGAACTCTAAACTAACTGGTTAATAACAAACTGTTTTCTATTTCTTGAGTCCAATGCCATGCTTGATTCTATGCGAATATGTTTGTAATGTGCATACAACATGTCATCCAATATTTCTATTATTTGTTCATGCATATTACTTTATTGTTTATAACATGATGATGATGATGATAGGAATAGGCACGTGATTGTATGTGTGTGGTTGGTGTACTTGATGCAAGCGAGTATCAGGGGAGGTGTGATGAGAACGTCAATAAACGTTAACCTTTGGCGGGTCTCAGCACTTTAGCTCTATCTCTAGCTCAAGTATTGTGCATTAGCATCGTCGTATCGCCATTACTTTAGCAGAACTATTATGTCGTAGGAGTATCGTGGGAGGTGGTCTCGGTCCTTGTAGTCTCTGACTCTACCGGGGGGCCTTAGCTCTATCTCTATGGACATTCTGAGGGATGCTGGGGTGAGACCTTGGATACACTGTTTGGCATTAAGATTGGTTAGTTGCTAACAGGGGCTTACGTGTTGGTATGGTATTATATAGAAATAAACATTAAGCTTTGTTGTATAATGTCATGGTTAGAGTGGATGGGGACGACGATAAACGTTAACCTTCGGGCGGACTTCCACACCCTGTGTATAGAGGCGGGGTCAATAAACGTTAACCTTTGACCACCCAACCTTTCTATTGCGCATTGCAAACTATAAACCAGACCAAAGATATGAATTGATTGCATGCATATGTATTGTTGCATTGTTTTGTCTACTCACTGAGCCGTGATGTGTGCTCACCCCTCAATGTCGAATATTTTTTTTTAGTTGATGATGCAGGTTATACGGTTGAAGATTTTATAAATGCTCCAGCATACGGGAATGTGGCGGCGATGGAAGCTGAAGCTGAAGTAGATACACATGACTCCTCTTGCGAGTGCAACTCATGTGTATTCGATTAAATTCTTCTTAGGTTTCTTTATTTGAATTTAATAAAGACATGTATTTGATAATTATTTATGTCCCAATTGATACAGAATAATTTGCTATTTAATATTTATATCACAGTAGATTCTTAGTTCATTTTATTATAAGATTTCCGCTATTGTGTATTTACTCTGATTATGATTATAGATGTGTGGATGTTTAGATAACACAGATATAGCCTACTCAAGATCCTGGTTGAATCGTTGATTTGCTAGCGGTCATCACACCATTCTGTACAGTACGGAATTGGGGTGTGACAATTATGGCAGTGCTAGTGGTGGTGGTGGATGGCAGTGAGTAGTGGTAATAGCTCCGGAGCAAGAGAAGTAAGTTTTTTTAGTTCCAATTTTTTAGCTCCCAGAGACATTTTGGAGCGGTTCACTCCATGGGAGTCAAACTTAAATCGTGTTTATCAATCATCATTCTACTCCGGATTAGTTCCGGAGCTAAGAAGTAACCCGTTTGATAACACTCCAGCTTCTCACTTCTTAGCTCCGGAGCTAATCCGGAGTAGAATGACGATTGATAAACACGGTTTAAGTTTTGACTCCCATGGAGTGAACCGCTCCAAAATGTCTCTGGGAGCTAAAAAAACTTACTTCTCTTGCTCCGGAGCTATTACCACTACTGACTGCCATCACCACCACCACTGGCACTACCATCATCACCACCACCCCTCCACCGCCACCATCCCCACTGTAACATCCCCTTCCTTG
>JAMYWD010002263.1:0-10939 GCA_028583415.1 Protea cynaroides
AGACCCGTGTCAATTTAACCCGGTCTTACCATCTTGAACTAGGTTTACCCATCATGGTCGAGTCAAATGGACCAAGGGCATGAAGGAGATCGAGATCCCGTGTACGAAATCGACCCAAAAAACAGTTAATTCTAGGGGAGGGTCGCACACCCGGTGAAGGGAGGTCGGACCTCCCAAAACAAAAAAGTCAGACCCTCGGTTTTTAAGGGAGGGTCGGACAGCTTAAGACCCTAGGGTCGACGGGATCATCGACCCTCCCATCGACCCCGGTTTCGACTGAAACCGAAATTTGGAAATTTCCTAATTTTCGGTTGGGATTCTTTCCAAATCTCAATGGGATTATTATAGGACATTCCTAGCCTATTTAAAGGACGTCCCTAAGCCACTTTCACTCCTTTCACAACCCTAATTGAATTGAGAGAAAGAGAGAAGAAGGAAAGGAGGAAGAAGAGAGGCAAGGAAGAGAATCTAGCAAAAAGGAGAAGAAATTGCAGAGAAAAGTAATCTTCCCAGGTATGGATACTAATTCCATGAGTTTCTACAGACCTTAGGTTAGAAATTGAAGAGAAAGTGATCTCGGAGAAACCCAAACCATCCATCCATGGTTAGGTTTTCATGAAAAACCATAGGAGGATGCACGAGAAGGAGAAAGATGGTTTATACATGGTTCTAGACCATGGAAGGAATGTTGAGTGAATGTAGGAAGCAAGCCAAAGGACCCCAAACACGAAGAGTGGATTAGAAGTGGAAATTGGACCAGAATACACCGAGGGTCGCACCGAGGGTCGATAGACCTTCCGACCCTAGGTGTTTCTGACCATCGACCCTCAGCATTCGGGAAGTTCAGAATTGGAGGGAGGGTCGATAGACCCATCGACCCTAGCATCGACCCTAGCATCGACCCTCGCCTGATGTAATGGTTTTTAAATTCTGAATTAATTCTAATTAAATTCTATCGACATTGTTAGGTTTGCTAGAAATATAATACCGTCATAACAGTGAATCGAAAGCTTGAAAAATATCTATTAGCAAGCTAAGGTGAGGAACCTTAACCCCAAACTAAATTGGTTAATAATAAACTGTTTTCTATTTCTTGAGTCCTATGCCATGTTTGATTCTATGCGAATAAGTTTGTAATGTGCATACAGCATGCCATGCAATATTTTTATTACTTGTTCATTCATATTTACTTTACTGTTTATAAAGTAATAGGCATGTGATTGTATGTGTGTGGTTGATGTGCTTGATGCGAGCGAGTATTAGGGGAGGTGTGATGAGAACGTCAATAAACGTTAACCTTTGGCGGGTTTCATCACTTTAGCTTTATCTCTAACTCAAGTCTTGTGCATTGACATCGTCGTATCGCCATTACCTTAGCGGAACTATTATGTCGTAGAGTATCAGGGGAGGTGGTCTCGGTCCTTGTAGTCTCTACACTGTTTGGCATTAGGATTGGTTAGCCAATGAGCCCGGCTTTGCAAGCCCTCGCTAACGGGGCTTACGTGTTGGTATAGCATTATATGGCAATAAACGTTAACCTTTGTTGTATAATGTTATGGTAGGGTGGATGGGGACGACGATAAACGTTAACCTTCGGGCGGGCTTCCACACCCTGTGTATAGAGGCGGTGTCAATAAACGTTAACCTTTGACCACCCAACCTTTCTATTGCACATTGCAAACTATAAACCAAGACCAAAGATATAAATTGATTTTTGCATGCATATGTATTGTTGCATTGTTTTGGCTACTCACTGAGCCGTGTTGTGTGCTCACCCCTCGACGTCGAATATTTTAGTTGATGATGCAGGTTATACAGTTGAAGATTATATGAACGAGTCGGCGTACGGAACTGTAGCAGCTATGGAAGTTGGAGCTGAAGACGATACATACGACTCCTTTTGCGAGTACAACTCGTGTGTATTCGATTAGATATTTTTGTAGGTTTCTTTATTGGATTTATAAGACATGTATTTGGTATTTAAATATTTATGTCTCAGTTAAACACAGAATAATTTGCTATTATTTATGGGTATCATCTTAGTTCTCAGTTCATATTATTTATAAATTTTTCGCTATTGTGTATTACTCTGATTATGATTGTGGATGCGTGTAAAGTTCGGATAAAGCGGGGATAGCCTATTAGAGATCCTGGTTGAACCGTTGGTTATTTAGCGGTTCATCACACCATTCTGAAGTGTACAGAATTGGGGTGTGACAACTTGGTATCAGAGCATCTCAGGCCTTGCCCGCCGAACTGACACCCATTCCAGACCATTGTGAACTGAGATAGGATAAATTAAAAGCTTTCATACAAACACACTGTAAGCACAAGTGATGATTGAAACCGAATTAAGACGAAAATAATGCATCTATTAAAGGGAAAAATCAGTTACATACAATGAGTAAGAGAACCAAAACGTATATACATCGCTAAAGCAGAGTACAGTCCACAACCCGAACAGTTACTCTGTAGTACAAGAAAAAGTAAAGTACAATCAGGAAGCTGGAGGCGAAGGAGGAGGCGGTTCCTCATGATCTCTGTCATAATCCTCGGCATAGACCCTAGTCAACCATGCCACCTGGGTCTGACTCGTCTGCAAACTAGCTGTGAGATCAGCCACCCTCTGATCAGTCCGGCGCTGAGCGTCTAGAAGCTCCCCTATCCTCAGATCCGACGCACGCTGAGCCTCTCTAATCTCGTGAAACATACGCAGCATGTCATCAGCTGGTGGGCGTGAAGGACCAGCATCATAAATAGTACTGGACTCAGGTACTGAAGCCGCCGCAGCAGAAGTACCAGCCCGATCCGCATGCGTAGGTGATGGCGGTGGTATCGCATCAACATCCATATATAAGCGATCATCGTCGACCGGATCCCCACGAGCCCTAGCAGCAGCCTCAGCATCAGCCATCTCAACCCGAGTGTGAGGGCGCACCATCGCGTTCCTCTCCTCATCACTAACCTCCGCATCTCGTAGCCCCATCTTGCAGATAGCCTCCCAATCTAGAGGCGACGCGAGAAGGTCTTCTCCCGGATCTTCTCATCAACCAGATCCACCCCCAAACGGGTCAAGAGCACTATAATCATGCGTCCATAGGGTAGATTACCCCTATGACCGGACAATGTGGCACCGATCATCGTCCGCATGATGATGTAAGGAAGGCGGGACCGACCGCCGAGTGCATATGCCGTAGATCAAGAATCGGGTCAGCCGAGACACCCTCTCATAGTGCCCACTCGCGGAATCAGATTATGCTGGATAATCTTGCGAAGACTCGTGGAGATGGACGCAAGTAGCAAGCTCTCATCCGCCATCTATCGGGACGGAGCAACCGATTGTCGATCTCAGCTCTCATCTCCATCTCAACAAACTATGGCTCTCCCGGCGCACAGTACACCATAGGGCCATTGAAGGGAATGCCCAACAGATCGGCTAGCTGCCGATAATCAAAGGAGATGTGCACCCCTTTGACGTAGCTAGTGATGCGCAACTCCTGACCACACTCGACATCATTGTAATCCCCCACCACCTGGAGATTACAATAGAACTGGCGCACCAAGTCTGGTCATGTGCACGCATCATATGTGATGACAGGGAGCCACCCCATATCACCGAATGCTCCCTCCACATTGAACAAGGCTAGCTCAGCCAAGTTCACCATGCGACCCCCTTCCACTTTCTTATGGGCATAGTACGCATACTGTGCCTCGGCTTCATTCGAACGAAAGCGAAGTGGATCACGCAATCTTGGCACTTTGGTACGGGCCATAGTATCTGCAAAATAAGAAAGAGAAAGGAAACAAGGAGTTAATAGGATAAAAATCCAAAAAATTTAAAATAGAAGCCCATTCCTCACCATACAAGTGGGCATAAGGACTTACGTAAGTTAAAATATATCCTACAATCCACCTACAGTAGGGAATTTTAACTGACGATGTCCAATTTGAAGAAATTCAAGAAAAATCGAAAATGTCGACAAATTAGGGAAAAAAGAGAAAATTTAAGTTTCTCATTAACCAATCGACGAAACTCAAAAATTTTTGAGGGCTTTCATTCCTCAAGACCCCAATAACAAAAGCCCCCAATAAAAATAGAATTTTTACGGTTGGAAAAGTTTAATTTGGAAAATACGAGCTAGATGAGCAAAAGCCTCGAAATAAAAACCTAAAAACAGGAAAAGTTGGGAAATTTTACCTGTAGAGGTGATGTGGATGTCGAAACTCGGACTAAGAACGATCCATAATAGCGAAGTAGCACTGTAGCAACTCAAAGAGTAGAGACGAGTCGAAACGGAGGAGGAATAGTGAGAATCAACCTAGAATCGGATCTTAAAAATCTGATTTTTGGTCCGAGGGTCGGACAATTCGACTGACACCATCGACCCTCGGATCGACCCTCCAATCGACCCTCGGCTCTCGGGAATCTGACAGAAATTCAAGGGTCGGACTGAGGGTCGGACACCCATCGACCCTCGCATCGACCCTCAGCTCTCGGGAAGAACAGGTCATTCCTAGGGTCGGATACCAAGGGTCGGACATACCATCGACCCTCACTATCGACCCTACATAGAAAAGACAGTATTTTTTTCAGAATGGATTGAGGATTCAAATTTTACATCGATTAGCGTGCCTACATGAAGTATAAATGATTTCTCATTGGTTTTGATGATTTTCAGGCACCACCCATCTCAGAAAGGAATTATGTTTGGACGTAGAGTGACCCGACAGACCCGGAACACAGTCCCACCACCACCACCCGTGGAGGAGACTAGTCAAGAGAATAACCATGCACAGGGTAATCCAGAACGGGCAAACCCTACAAATTTGCCACCTCCACCACCGGAGCTAGCAACTGTGGTTATGAACCTAGCTCAACAACTACAGCAGATGCAACATGCACAAGCTCAAATGCAGGTTGCAATGGGAGTTATGTTTCAAGCCACTCAGGCTGCAACCATGCACACTGGGCAAGCTAGTGCAGCACCAGTGGGTAACCACCCAGCGCAACAGACACCTCAACAACCGACTGCACCAGTTCCTGTGCAAGTCCCAGAAGCAGCCCAAGGTAACTACAGTATCCACCCCCTATGTTTGGGGCATACCAAAATCAACTGGATCACTCCCGACTAGTAGAGAGATTTTTGAAAATGAAGCCAAGAGAATTCAATGGCAAGCCGTCTGATCCACTATGGCCAGCACACTGGATAGACGAGATGGAAAGGAACTTCCTTATGATGACTATTACCGAGGAAGAGAAAGTGTTATGTGCCACCTTCATGCTCATAGGCGACGCACACCATTGGTGGAAATCTACAAAGACGTACTTATTGACCAAGCACGCCCTACTGACATGGGCTATATACAAAGAAGCATTCTTCGAGAAGTATTTCCCAAGAAGCTTCAGAGATTCAATGGAAAAAGAGTTCCTGAGTTTGTACCAGGGACAGATGACCGTAGACGCATATCAACAGCGCTACGAAGAGCTATTTTTCTTCGCACCGGCTAGCATGCAAGAAGAAGATACAAAAACCCGTAGATTCGTCGCTGGACTAAGAGGAAGTATAAGAGAACATGTTTTGGGACTAGAGAAGACCATATATAATGAAGCCGTCCAGATCGCTTGAGTGATTGAATCGAGCCAGAAAGAGAGTTATTTCACTCAAAACAAAGGCATAAAAATGCCAGCTGGGAATTCTTATAACGGAGGCAATAACAGGACGTATAAACCTTTCCGTCCTCAGAATTTTGCAACTGCACCAAAGTCTACTGCAGCACCTCAACCACAGCCAAAGCCAAATTCTGAAGCCCCGAAGTGTTATAACTGCAACCAACCAGGGCACATGGCAAGAGAATGTCCAAAACCCAAGAAGCAGTTACATCAAGGACGGGTATATGCTGTTACATCAGAGGATGCAGCCGCATCGCCCGATGTGGTCACAGGTATGACCGAAACTTTTAAGATTATAATTACACTGATTGAGTATGTAGACTAAGTAAAAACGGATCACAGGTATCGTACCTATCAATGGCGTACCCGCCAGAGTACTCTTTGATTTAGGAGCTACTCATTCATTTATATCTGTGTCGTTTGGAAAGAAGACCAATCTGCCCATCAAAACATTAGACTACAAATTACTTGTACGGTCACCGATGGGATTAGAAGTGGAATTAGAGAAAGGTTATGGACCATGTCCAGTTCCCATTGGAGAGCAGACCTTGGATGCAACCTTAATACAACTTGAGATGGCAGACTTTGATGTCATCTTAGGAATGGACTGGTTAGCTCGGCACTCTGCAAATTTGTTATGCGCCGAGAAAGAAGCTAACGTTCAAAGACAAAGAAGGAGCAGAATTCAGTTTCTCGGGAATCAAACTTCCCAGGAGACGCAAGCTCATACTCTCAGCATTAAAGGCTAAGAAGTGCATTGAGAAAGGAGCGGTCGGATATCTAGTATCAGTGGTCGACCTAACCAAGGACGTGCCACAAATGGAAGATATTGATGTCGTGCGAGATCTTCTTGATGTATTTCCAGAGGAATTACCCGGATTACCACCCGACCGAGCCACGGAGTTTGTAATAGATCTTATACCTGGAGCCGCACCAGTATCAAAAGCACCTTATAGAATGGCTCCTACGGAACTGAAGGAAATAAAAGTGCAACTACAAGAACTACTGGATAAGGGTTATATTAGACCCAGTATATCTCCATGGGGAGCACCGGTGTTGTTCGTAAAGAAGAAGGATGGTAGTGTTCGATTATGCATCGACTATCGAGAGTTGAATAAACTGACCATCAAGAATCGATACCCACTACCCAGGATCGATGACTTGTTCGATCAGTTACAAGGAGCGAAGGTATTTTCAAAGATCGATCTTCGATCAGGCTATCATCAATTGAAGATTAAAGAAGGTGGCATTCCGAAGACAGCTTTCAGGACAAGATAAGGACATTATGAGTTCCTAGTGATGTCCTTCGGACTAACTAATGCACCGGCAACGTTCATGGAACTTATGAACCGAGTTTTCCATGATATGTTGGACACGTCGGTGATAGTATTTATTGATGACATATTGGTATACTCCAAGCACAAGGAAACCCATGTTAAGAACCTAAACGCAGCCCTACAGCGTTTAAGGAAAGAGAAGTTATATGCCAAATTTTCAAAGTGTGAGTTTTGGCTAAGTGAAGTCGCCTTTCTAGGCCATGTAGTATCCGCGGAAGGAATCAAAGTGGACCCCAGTAAGATCGAAGCTATTGTGAAGTGGGAAGCACCAAAGAGCGTCTCAAAAATTAGAAGTTTTCTGGGACTAGCTGGATATTATCGGAGATTCGTAGAAGACTATTCTCGGATTGCCGTACCTCTCACCAGTTTGACCAAGAAAGGAGAAAAGGTCGTATGGACGGATAAGTGTGAAAAGAGCTTTCAAACACTGAAGACCAGATTGATATCCGCTCCAATTTTAACCATTCTCGTTCTAGGACACACATTTACCTTATACACTAATGCATCGGGATTGGGATTAGGATGTGTGCTTATGCAAGGAGAACAAGTAGTTGCGTATGCATCGAGACAGTTGAAGGTACATGAGAAGAATTACCCCACTCACGATTTGGAGTTAGCGGCAGTAGTACATGCTGTCAAGATATGGAGACACTACCTATACGGAGAGAAATTTCAGATTAAGTCGGACCATAAAAGCCTTACGTATCTATTTAATCAGAAGGAGTTAAATATGAGACAAAGAAGATGGCTGGAACTATTGAAAGACTATGATTGTGATATCCAGTATCATCCGGGAAAAGTTAGAAGATATGCTACGAGCATGTGTGATTGATTTCAAGGGATCATGGGACGAAAAGTTACCATTGATCGAGTTCGCTTACAATAACAGCTATCAGGCTACTATACAGATGTCACCTTATGAAGCACTGTATGGCAGGAAGTGTCAAACTCCCTTGTTTTGGAATGAAGTTGGAGAACGTAGTATTGTTGGACCAGAATTTGTTGAAGAGACTTGTCAAGTGGTCGACATCATCAAGGAAAGAGTAAGAGTAGCTCAGAACCGTCAGAAGCAATACGCAGATACTCGACGAAGAGATCTAGAGTTCGCCGTAGGCAAAAAAGTATTTTTAAAAGTATCGCCTATGCGAGGATTGAAGAGGTTCGGACAGAAAGGAAAACTAAGTCCAAGATATGTCGGACCATATGAGATTCTGGCTAACCGTGGGAAAGTAGCTTATCAGTTAGCACTACAACCATCTATGTCAAGTGCGCATGACGTATTTCACATATCCTTATTGAAGAAGTATGTCAAAGACCCAACACATGTGTTGACAGTAGATTTGCCGGAACTGACTGATGATTTGATATTTGAAGTAATACCAACGGAAATCACTAGTCGAAAGGTTCAACGTCTACGCAACAGAGATATCTACTATGTTAAGGTCACATGGAAAAGTAGAGACATGGAAGAGATAACATGGGAAGAAGAAAATGCTATGAGAAAGCAATACCCTGACTTGTTTGTTTCAGAAGGTACGTACAATTTCGAGGACAAAATTTTTATAAGTTGGGGGGAGTTGTAAGACCCGTGTCAATTTAACCCGGTCTTACCATCTTGAACCAGGTTTACCCATTATGGTCGAGTCAAATGGACCAAGGGCATGAAGGAGATCGAGATCCCAGGTACGAAATCGACCCAAAAACACTTAATTCTAGGGGAGGGTCGCACACCCAGTGAAGCAGGGTCGGACCTCCCAAAACAGAAAGTCAAACCCTCAGTTTTTAAGGGAGGGTCGGACAGCTTAAGACCCTAGGGTCGACGGGATCATCGACCCTCCCATCGACCCTCGGTTTCTGACGAAACTGAAATTAGGAAATTTCCTAATTTTCGGTTGGGATTCTTTCCAAATCACAATGGGATTATTATAGGACATTCCTAGTCTATTTAAAGGACGTCCCTAAGCCACTTTCACTCCTTTCACAACCCTAATTGAATTGAGAGAAAGAGAGAAGAAGGAAAGGAGGAAGAAGAGAGGCAAGGAAGAAAATCTAGCAAAAAGGAGAAGAAATTGTAGAGAAAAGTAATCTTCTCAGGTATGGATACTAATTCCATGAGTTTCTACAGACCTTAGGTTAGAAATTGAAGAGAAAGTGATCTCGGAGAAACCCAAACCATCCATCCATGGTTAGGTTTTCATGGAAAACCATAGGAGGATGCACGAAAAGGAGAAAGATGGTTTATACATGGTTCTAGACCATGGAATGAATGTTGAGTGAATGTAGGAAGCAAGCCATAGGACCCCAAACACGAAGAGTGGATTAAAAGTGGAAATTGGACCAGAGTGCACCGAGGGTCGCACCGAGGGTCGATAGACCATCCGACCCTAGGTGTTTCTGACCATCGACCCTCAGCATTCGGGAAGTTCAGAATGGAGGGAGGGTTGATACACCCATCGACCCTAGCATCGACCCTAGCATCGACCCTCAGTTGACAGAATGGTTTTTAAATTCTGAATTAATTCTAATTAAATTCTATCGACTTTGTTAGGTTTGCTAGCAATATAATACCATTATAACAGTGAATCGAAAGCTTGGAAAATATCTATTAGCAAGCTAAGGTGAGGAACCTTAACCCCAAACTAAATTGGTTAATAATAAACTGTTTTCTATTTCTTGAGTCCTATGT
This sequence comes from Protea cynaroides, assembly GCA_028583415.1. Lineage (NCBI taxonomy): Eukaryota > Viridiplantae > Streptophyta > Magnoliopsida > Proteales > Proteaceae > Protea > Protea cynaroides. The sequence goes on from JAMYWD010002263.1 coordinate 9,695, forward strand.
CATGTTTGATTCTATGCGAATATGTTTGTAATGTGCATACAGAATGCCATCCAATATTTCTATTACTTGTTCATGCATATTTACTATATTGTTTAAAACATGATGATGATGATGATGATGATGATGATAGGAATAGGCATGTGATTGTTTGTGTGTGGTTGATGTGCTTGATGCGAGCGAGTATCAGGGGAGGTGTGATGAGAACGTCAATAAACGTTAACCTTTGGCGGGTCTCAGCACTTTAGCTCTATCTCTAACTCAAGTCTTGTGCATTGACATCGTCGTATCGCCATTACCTTAGCGGAACTATTGTGTCGTAGAGTATCAGGGGAGGTGGTCTCGGTCCTTGTAGTCTCTGACTCTACCGGGGGGCCTTAGCTCTATCTCTATGGATGTTCTGAGGGATGCTGGGGTGAGGCCTTGGATACACTCTTTGGCATTAGGATTGGTTAGCAGCGAGCCAAGTTTGCAAGCCCTCGCTAACAGGGGCTTACGTGTTGGTATAGCATTATATAGCAATAAACGTTAACCTTTGTTGTATAATGTTATGGTAGGGTGGATGGGGACGACGATAAACGTTAACCTTCGGGCGGGCTTCCACACCCTCTGTATAGAGGCGGTGTCAATAAACGTTAATCTTTGACCACCCAACCTTTCTATTGCACATTGCAAACTATAAACCAAGACCAAAGATATAAATTGATTTTTGCATGCATATGTATTGTTGAATTGTTTTGGCTACTCACTGAGCCGTGTTGTGTGCTCACCCCTCGACGTCGAATATTTTAGTTGATGATGCAGGTTATACAGTTGAAGATTATATGAAGGAGTCGACGTACGGAACTGTAGCAGCTATGGAAGTTGGAGCTGAATACGATACACACGACTCCTTTTGCGAGTGCAACTCGTGTGTATTCGATTAGATATTTTAGTAGGTTTCTTTATTGGATTTATAAGACATGTATTTGGTATTTAAATATTTATGTCTCAGTTAAACACATAATAATTTGCTATTATTTATGGGTATCATATTAGTTCTCAGTTCATATTATTTATAAATTTTCTGCTATTCTGTATTACTCTGATTATGATTGTGGATGCGTGTAAAGTTCGGATAACGCAGGTATAGCCTATTAGAGATCCTGGTTGAACCGTTGGTTATATATCGGTTCATCACACCATTCTAAAGTGTGCGGAATTGGGGTGTGACATTATGTGCCACATTTATGTTGAAAGGTGATGCAC
>JAMYWD010002264.1:0-10892 GCA_028583415.1 Protea cynaroides
GGTGGTTACCCACCGGTGCTGCACTAGCTTATCTGTGTGCATGGGTGCAGCACGAGTGGCTTGAAACATTATTCCCATGGCAACCCGCATCCGAGCTGCGCGTGTTGCATCCTGGCGGTAGCTGTTGCGCGATTCATCACCCTTGTTGCTAGCTCCGGTGGTGGAGGTGGCAAATTTGTAGGGTTTACCGGTTCTGGATTTCTCGGTACATGGTTATTCTCTTGACTAGTCTCCTCCACGGGTGGTGGTGGTGGGACTGTGTTTCGGGTTTGTCGGGTCACTCTACGTCCAGACATATTTCCTTCTGAGTTGGGTGGTGCCTGAAAATCATTAAAATCAGTGAGAAATCATTTATACTTCATGTAGGCATGCTAACCGATATAAAATTCAAAATCCTCAATTCATTCTGTGAAAAATACTGTCTTTTCTTTGTAGGGTCGATGGTGAGGGTCGATGGTATGTCCGACCGTTGGTATCCGACCCTGGGAATGACCTGTTCTTCCCGAGAGCTGAGGGTCGATGCGAGGGTCGATGGGTATCCGACCCTCAGTCCGACCCTCGATTTTCTGTCAGATTCTCGAGAGTTGAGGGTCGATGGGAGGGTCGATCCGAGGGTCGATGGTGTCAGTCGAATTGTCCGACCCTCGGACCAAAAATCAGATTTTTAAGATCCGATTCTGGGTCATTTCTCACTATTCCTCCTCCGTTTCGACTCATCTCTACTCTCTGAGTTGCTACAGTGCCACTCTACTATTTTTGGTCTGTTTAACTCTGGGTTTCAACGTCCACGTCATCCCTACAGGTATGTTTTCCCGTTTTTACCTGTTTTTTGGTTTTCTTTTCTAGGTTTCTGCCCGTTTAACTCATATTTTTCAAATTAAACTTTTTCCAATAGTAAAAAATCGATTTTTATTGGGGGCTTTTGTTATTGGTGTCTCGAGGAACGAAAGCCCTCAAAAATTTTTGAGTTTCATTGGTTGGTTATCGAGAAACTTGAAATTTTCTCTTTTTGCCCTAATTTGTCGACATTTTCGATTTTTCTTGAATTTCTTCAAATTGGACATCGTTAGTTAAAATTTCCTACTACATGTGGGTTGTAGGATATCTTTTAGCCTACATAAGTTCTCATACCCACTTGTATGGTGAGAATTTGAGGTTTTTCTGGTCAACTTACGTCACCATTAAATAAATTTTGGATTTTTATCCTACTAACTCCTTGTTTCTTTTCTCTTTCTTATTTTGCAGAGACTATGGCCCGTAGCAAAGTATCCAGGGTGCGTGATCCGCTTCGCTTCTGTTCGAATGAAGCCGAGGCACAGTATGCTGACTATGCCCGTAAGAAGGTTGAAGAGGGTCGCATGGTGAACTTGGCTGAGCTAGCCTTGTTCAATGTAGAGTGAGCGTTTGGTGATATGGGTGGCTCCCTGTCATTACATACGACGCGTGCACATGTCCAGACTTGGTGCGCCAGTTTTATTATAATCTCCAGGTAGTGGGGAATTACAATGATGTTGAGCACGATCAGGAGTTGTGCATCACCAGTTACGTCAAGGGGTGCACATTTCCTTTAATTATCGGCAGCTGGCCGATCTGTTGGGCATTCCCTATGATGGCCCCATGGTGTACTGTGCGCCGGGAGAGCCACGGTTTGTTGAGATGGAGATGAGGGCGAGATCGACAACCGGTTGCTCTCGTCCGATCGATGGCAGATGAGAGCTTGTTACTTGCGTCCAGCTCCATGGGTATTTTGCAAGATTATCCAGCATAATCTGATCCCACAGAGTGGGCACTATGAGAGGGTCTCTCAGCTGACACAGTTCTTGATATACAGTATATGCACTCGATAGCCGGTCAGCCTTCCATACATCATCATGCAGACGATGATTAGTGCTACATTGTCCGATCATAGGGGTAATCTACCCTATGGACGCATGATTACGATGCTATAACCCGTCGGGGGGTGGATCCGGTAGATGAGAGGATCCAGGAGAAGACCTTCTTGAGGCTGGTCCTTTCCATTCGGCTGATCCTTCACTTCCACCTTCAGCCATGATGAAGATGCTGCAGGAGATCAGAGATGCGAAGCGCAGATCTGATCTGAGGATGGATGAGCTGTTGGCTGCTCAGCATGCACCAGGTGTACGGATGGGGGAGCTCCTAGAGGTGCAGTGTGCGACTGATCAAAGGATAGCCTGTCTCACAGCTAGTCTCCAGGACGACCAGGACCCAGTGGCCCGGTTGACTAGCCCCACCTCCTCCTTCGCCTCCACCTTCTTGATTGTACTTTATTTTTCTTGTACTACAGAGTAACTGTCCGGGTTGTGGACTATACTCTGCTTTCGTTATATATATATGTTTTGTTTCGCTCTCATTGTTATGTAAACTTGTTTCTCTTTTTAATAGATGCATTATTCTCTTTTAGATTTTGTCTCAAACATCACTGGTGCTTACAATGTGTTAATATTATTGTTTTTATTTTTATCCTATCTCAGTTCACAATTTTGTTGAATGTATGCTAGTTCAGCGGACAATGCCTGAGATGCTCTGATACCAAGTTGTCACACCGCAATTTTGGTCTAACCAGAATGGTGTGATGAACCGCTAATAAACCAACGGTTCAACCAGGATCTCAAATAGGCTATCCCCGCGTTATCTGAACCTCCATACATCCATGTCATAATCAGAGTAAATACACAATAGCGGAAATCTTATAATAAAATGAACTGAGAAAATAAATGATATTAATAATTTAATAGCAAATTATTCGGTATTCAACTGAGACAAAAATATCAAATACATGTCTGAATAAAATCCAATTAAAGAAACCTATAAAATATCTAATCAAATACACACGAGTTGCACTCGCAAGAGGAGTCCTGTGTATCCGCTTCAGCTTCAACCTCCATGGCTACCACGTTCCCATACGCAGACGCATTCATATAGTCTTCAACGGTATAACCTGCATCATCAACTAAAAATATTCGACGTCGAGGGGTGAGCACACAACACGGCTCAGTGAGTAGCCAAAACAATGCAACAACACATATGCATGCAAAAAGTCAATTTATATCTTTGGTCCGGTTTAAAGTTTGCAGTATGCTATAGAAAGGTTGATGTAGCCAAAGGTCGCGTTTATTGGCTCCGCCTCTATACACGAGTGTGTGACGTTATCCGAAGATCACGTTTATCGTCAACTCACATGCACCCAATCATGAACATTATATAACAAAGGTTACGTTTATTGCCATATAGTGCCATACCAACACGTAAGCTCCTATTGGCGAGGGCTGGAAACTGAGCTCGCAACTAACCAATCCTAATGCCAAATAGTGTATCCAAGGCCTCACCCCAGCATCCCTCAGAATGCCCATAGAGATAGAGCTAAGGCCCCCCGGTAGAGTCAGAGATACAAGGACAGAGACCACCTCCCCTGATACTCTACGACATAATAGTTCTGCTAAAGTAATGGTGATACGACGATGCTAATGCCCAAGACTTGAGTTAGAGATAGAGCTAAAGTACTAAGACCCACCAAAGATTAACGTTTATTGACGTTCTCATCACACCTCCCCTGATACTCTCTCGCATCAAGTACATCAACCACACACATACAAGCACATTCCTATTCCTATCATCATCATCATCATCATGTTATAAACAATATAGTAAATATGCATGAACAAGTAATAGAAATATTGGATGGCATGCTCTATGCACATTACAAACATATTCGCATAGAATCAAACATAGCATAGGACTCAAGAAATAGAAAACAATTTATTATTAACCTGTTTAGTTTGGGGTTAAGGTTCATTACCTTAGCTTGCTATAAGATACTTTTCCAAGCTTTAAATTCACCTTTACAATGTTATTATATTGCTAGAAGACCTAACAAAATCGATAGAATTTAATTAGAATTTTTACGGAATTAAAAACCATTCTGTCAACTGAGGGTCGATGCTAGGGTCGATGCTAGGGTCGATGGGTCTATCGACCCTCCCCTCTTTATGGACATCCCGAATGCTGAGGGTCGATGGTCCGGATTACCTAGGGTCGGATGGTCATCGACCCTGGGTGCGACCCTCGGTGCACTCTGGTCCAATTTCCACTTTTTAATCCATTCTTCGTGTTTGGGGTCCTATGGTTTGTTCCCACATTCCATTAAACAATCATTCCATGGTCTGAAACCATGAATCATCCTCCTAGATGGCTTCCATACATTCTCCTAGGGTTTTCCATGAAAACCTAACCATGGATGGATGGTTTGGGTTTCTCCGAGATCGCTCTCTCTTCAATAACTATCCTAAGGTCTGTAGAAACTCATGGAATTAGTATCCATACCTGAGAAGATGAATCTTTCTCTGTAACTCTTCTCCTTTTTGCTAGGCTCTCTGCCTTGCCTCTCTTCTTCCTCTTTTCCTTCTCCTCTCTTTCTCTCAATTCAATTAGGGTTGTCAAAGGAATGAAAGTGGCTTAGGGACGTCCTTTAAATAGAGTAGGAACATCCTAAATAAGTCCCTCTGAGATTTGGAAAGAATCCCAATCGAAAAATATAGAAATTTCTTAATTTTTATATTCGGCAGAATCCGAGGGTCGATGGGAGGGTTGATGATCCCGTCGACCCTAGGGTCTTAAGCTGTCCGACCCTCCCACCAAAACTGAGGGTCTGACTTTCTGTTTTGGGAGGGCCGACCCTGCTTAGCTGGGTATGCGACCCTTCCCCTATTTTAAGTGTTTTTGGGTCGATTTGAAACCTGGGATCTCGATCTCCTTCACGCCCTTGTTCCATTTGACTCTACCATGATGGGTAAACCTGGTTCGAGGTGGTAAGACCGGGTTAGATTGACACGGGTCTTACATCAAATCATCAGCCAATTCCGGTAAATCTACTGTCAACACCTGTGTTGGATCCTTGACATACTTCTCCAATAGGGAAATATGAAATACGTCATGCACATTTGACATAGATGGTGGTAGTGCTAACTGATAAGCCACTTTCCCACGCTTAGCTAAGATCTCATACGGCCCGACATATCTTGGACTTAGTTTCCCTTTTTGTCCGAACCTTTTCAATCCTTGCATAGGCGATACCTTCAAGAATACTTTATCACCTACAGCGAACTCAAGATCTCTACGTCGAGTATCTGCATATTACTTCTGACGGTTCTGAGCTGTTCTCACTCTTTCCTTGATAATGTCAACCACTTGACAAGTCTCTTCAACAAACTCCATTCCAACAATACTACGTTCTCCCACTTCATTCCAAAACAAAAGAGTTCGACACTTTCTGCCATACAGAGCTTCATAAGGTGACATCTGAATAGTAGCCTGATAGCTATTGTTATAAGCGAACTCGATCAGTGGTAGTCTTTCATCCCATGATCCCTTGAAATCAATTACACATGCTTGTAGCATATCTTCTAGAATCTAGATTGTACGCTCTGACTGTCCGTCTGTCTGTGGGTGGAATGCGGTACTAAACTTCAATGTTGTTCCCATAGCCTTTTGCAATCCCTCCCAAAATATGGAAGTAAATCGTAGATCTCTATCGGACACAATACTTTCTGGTTTACCGTGTAATCGAACAATATTATCCACATACAGCTTTGCTAACCTTTCCAGTGTATACTGACGTCGTATTGGTATGAAGCGAGCTGTTTTAGTTAGACGGTCTACAATCACCCAAACTGCGTCAACTACTCGAGGAGTCAGTGGTAATCCCGTGACGAAGTCCATAGTGATAAAGTCTCATTTCCATGCTGATTCTGGTAACGGTTGTAACAGTCCTGCGGGTCGTTGTCGTTTAGCTTTTACTTTCTGACAATTTAGGCATTGAGACACGAAATAGCTACATCTGCTTTCATTCCTCTCTACCAATATAGTTTCTTTAAATCATAATACATTTTTGTACTTCCAGGATGTATCGAATAGATGGTTGTATGGGCTTCTTTCATCAGTCGTTGTCTAATGTCCACACTTACTATTTCAGGTACACATATTCTTCCTTTGTATTTCAATACTTTCTCTTCATCCAAGGTGAACTCAGGATTAGTCCTACCCTTCTCGATATCTTCTTGTACTGTTCTCAGATAAGGATATGATTTGATAGCTGTCTTCACTTCATCCATTATATCCGGTATAATTTTCAATGCAGCTAACATATTTAAAAATCGATGAATAAGCCCTTGGTTGGCTAATCCATCCGTTGTATCTATCACATACTGCTCATTTCCGTGATTAAATACCATTCCGGTAGTGCACATTGCTGCGGTTGTACTAACCTCTCCTTGAGGTTTTATCATTGCCTTTCTGCTCAACGCATTTGCTACTACATTAGCTTACACCTTCAATAGTTCCAGCGATCTTCTTTGTCTCATATTCAATTACTTCTGATTAAATAAATAAAACTTTTATGGTCCGACTTAATCTGAAATTTCTCTCCGTATTGATAATGTCTCCATATCTTGACAGCATGTACTACTGTCGCTAATTCCAGATCATGAGTTGGATAATTTTTCTCATGTATCTTTAACTGTCTTGAGGCATAAGCAATTACTTGCTCTCCTTGCAGCACACATCCTAATCTCAGTCCTGACGCATCAGTGTATAAGGTAAATGTCTGTCCTGGAACAGGAATAGTCAAAATCAGAGCGTATATCAATCTGGTCTTCAATGTTTGGAAGCTCTTCTCACATTTATCCGTCCACACAAACTTTTCCCCTTTCTTAGTCAGACTGGTGAGAGGTACGACAATCCGGGAATAGTCTTCCACGAATCTCCGATAATTACCGGCGAGACCCAGAAAACTTCTAATTTCTGAAACGCTCTTTGGTGCTTCCCATTTTACAATAGCCTCGATCATGCTGGGGTCTATTTCGATACCTTCTGCGGATACTACATGGCCTAGGAAGGCGACTTCACTTAGCCAAAACTCATACTTGGTAAATTTGGCATATAACTTCTCTTTCCTTAAACGCTGTAGGGCGGCGTTTAGGTTCTTGATATGGGTTTCTTTGTCCTTGGAATATACCAATATATCATCAATGAATACTATAACCGACGTATCCAACATGTCGTGGAAAACTCGGTTCATAAGTTCCATGAAAGTTGCCGGTGCGTTTGTTAATCCGAAAGACATGACCAAGAACTCATAATGTCCGTATCTGGTCCTAAAAGCTATTTTAGGAATATCACCCTCTTTAATCTTTTACTGATGATAACTTGACCGAAGATCGATCTTAGAAAATACCTTTGCTCCTTGCAACTGATCAAACAAGTCATCGATCTGAGGTAGTGGATATCGATTCTTGATTGTCAGTTTATTCAACTCCCGATAGTCGATACATAATCGAATGCTACCGTCCTTCTTCCTTAAGAATAATACCGGTGCTCCCCATGGTGATATACTGGGTCGAATATAACCCTTGTCCAGCAGTTCTTGTAGTTGCACTTTCAATTCCTTCGGTTCAATAGGAGCCATTCTATAAGGTGCTTTTGATACTGGTGCGGCTCCGGGTATAAGATCTATCACAAACTCTGTGGCTCGGTCGGGTGGTAATCCTGGTAGTTCCTCTGGAAATACATTGGAATAGTCCCACACTACATCAATATCTTCCAGTCGTGGTTCTTCCTTGTTTAGGTCGACCACTGATACCAGATACTCGACTGCCCCCTTCTCAAGGAATTTCTTAGCCTTCAGTGCTGAGAGTATAAGCTTGCGTCTACGGGGAAGTTTGGTTCCCGAAAAACTGAATTCTGCTCGTTCTTTGTCTTTGAATGTTAGCTTCTTTTCGACGCATAATAGGTTTGTAGAATGCCGATCTAACCAGTCCATTCGCAAGATGATGTCAAAGTCTGCCATCTCAAGTTGTATCAAGGTTGCATCTAAGGTTTTCTCGCCAATGAGAACTGGACATGGTCCATAACCTTTCTCTAATTCCACTTCTAACCCCATTGGTGACAGTAGAAGTAGTTTAAAGTCCAATGTTTTGATGGGTAAATTCAACTTCTTTTCGAATGACACAGATATAAAGGAATGAGTAGCTCCTGAATCAAAGAGTACTCTGGCGGGTACGCCATTTATATGTACGATACCTGTGATTTATTTTTACTTAGTCTACATGCTCATACAATGTAATTACAACTAAAAAGGTTTCAGTCATACCTGTGACCACATCGGGTGATGCGGTAGCATCCTCAGATGTCACAGCATATACTCGTCCTTGATGTTGTTGCTTCCTGGGTTTAGGACACTCTCTCATCTTATGTCCCACTTGATTACAGTTGTAACATCTTGAACCTTCAGAATTTTGCTTTGGTTGCTGTTGCGTTACTGGGGTAGTCTTGGATGCAACAGTAAAGCCTTCAGCACGGAAGGGTTTAAATGTCTTGTTGTCCCCTCTGTTATAGGCGTTTCCGGCTGGCCTTTTTATGCCTCTGTTCTGTGTAAAGTATCTTTCTTTCTGGCTCGATTCTATGACTCGAGCAATTTGGACAGCTTCATTGTATATATTCTTTTCCAAGCCCAGAACGTGATCTCTGATGCTTCCTCTCAGTCCCGTGACAAACCTACGTGTCTTAGTGTCTTCTTCCTACATGCTGAGTGGTGCAATGAAATACAGCTCTTCATAACGCTGTTGATATGCATCCACGGACATCTGTCCCTGATATAAACTCAGGAATTCTTTCTCCATAGAGTCTCTGAAGCTTCGGGGAAAATACTTCTCGAAGAATGCTTCTTTATAGATAGCCCAAGTCAGTAGGGCGTGCTTGGTCAATAGGTAAGTCCTATTAGATTTCCACCAATGATGTGCGTCACCCTTTAGCATGAAGGTTGCACATAGTACTTTTTCTTCTTCAGTGATAGTCATCATAAGAAAGTTTCTCTTCATCTCGTCGATCCAATGTGCTGGCCATAATGGATCCAACGGTTTACCGTTAAATTCCTTGGGCTTCATCATCAGAAATCTCTCAACCAGTCGAGAGTGATCCAGCTGATTTTGGGGGTATGCCCCAAACATGGGTTGTGGATACTGATAGTTAACCTGAGCTGCTTCCAGACTTGGTACTAGAATCTGTGCAGCTGGTGGTTAAGGTGTTTGAGGTGCTGGGTGGTTATCCACCGGTGCTACACTGGCTTGTCCCGTCTGCATGGGTGTAGCATGTGCGGCTTGGAATATGATTCCCATTGCAACTTGCATTTGAGCCTGTGCGTGTTGCATCTGTTGCAGCTGCTGTGCTAAATTCATCACCACTGTTGCTAACTCTGGTGGTGGAGGTGGCAAGTTTGTAGGATTTTCCTGATCTGGGTTTTTTGGTACATATATATTCTCCTGGTTAGTTTCCTCGACAGGTGGTGGTGCTGGAACTGCATTTTGGCTCTGTCTGGTTACTCTACGTCCAGACATAATTTCTTCTAAGATTGGTGGTGCCTGAAAATCATCAAAATATGTAAGACAATTATTTATACTTCATGTAGGCATGTTAACCGATGTAAAATTTCAAAATTTCCAGCTCATTTTATGAAAAATACTGTCTTTTCAATGCAGGGTCGAGGGTGGGGGTCGATGGTATGTCCAACCCTCAGTATCGGACCCTGAGAATGACCTATTCTTCCCGAGAGCCGAGGGTCAATGTGAGGGTCGATGGGTATCCGACCCTCAGTATCCGACCCTGGGTTTTCGGTCATTTTCTCGAGAGTCGAGGGTCGATGGGAGGGTCGATGGTCCTGGTCGAATTGTCCGACCCTCAGACCAAAAATCAGACCTTTAAGATCCGATTCTGGGTTCATTCTCTCTTATTTCCCTCCCGTTTCGACTCGTCTCTCACCTTTGAGTTGCTACAGTGCCACTCCGCTATTTTGGTCAATTTGGATCCGTGTTTCAACATCAACATCATCCCTACAGGTATGTTTTCTCATTTTTACCTGTTTTTAGGTTTTCATTTCTAGGTTTTGGTCCAATTAACTCGTATTTTTCAAATTAAACTTTTTCCAACAGTAAAAATTTGATTTTTATTGTGGGCTTTTGTTATTGGTGTCTCGAGGAACGAAAGCCCTAAAAAAATTTTGAGTTTCATTTGTTGGTTATCGAGAACTTGGATTTTTGCTCTTTTTGCCCTAATTTGTTGAAATTTTTGATTTGTTGAAATTTCTTCAAATTGGACCTCATTAGTTAAAATTTCCTACTGTATGTGTGTTTTAGGATATGTTAGAACCTACGTAAGTCCTCCTGCCCACGTGTATGGGTGACAAGTGAGGCTTTTGGCTACTTACGTCGTTATAATGTCAAACTTCAGATTTTTATCCTATTAACTCATTATCTGTTTTTTTTCTTTGCAGATACCATGGCTCGTACTAAGGTACCCAGAGTTCATGATCCGCTTTGCTTCCGCTCCAATGAAACCGAGGCACAGTATGCCCACTACGCTCGTAAGAAAGTAGAGGGTGGTCGTATGGTGAACTTGGCTGAGCTAGCCCTGTTCAATGTGGAGAGAGCATTTGGTGATATGGGGTGGCTCCCTGTCATCACTTACGACTTGTGCACATGCCCGGATTTAGTGCGACAGTTTTATTGTAATCTCCAGGTGGTGGGGGATTACAATGATGTGGATAGGGGTCACGAGCTACGCATAACTAGCTATGTAAAGGGAGTGAACATTTCATTTGACTATCGGCAGTTGGCCGATCTACTGGGTATTCCCTATGATGGCCCTATGGTTTACTGTGCGCCTGGAGTGCCCTAGTTCATTTCCATGGAGATGAGGTCTGAGATTGATAGTCAACTGCTACGACCTGATTATGGCGGATGAGGAGCTTGTTATATGGGTCCGGCTCCACGGGTCTTTCGCAAGATTATCCAAAGCATAATCTGATTCCGCAGAGTGGCCATTAC
>JAMYWD010002265.1:0-10890 GCA_028583415.1 Protea cynaroides
GTCAATTTAACCCGGTCTTACCACTTTGAACCAGGTTTACCCATCATGGTCGAGTCAAATGGACCAAGGGCGTGAAGGAGATCGAGATCCTAGGTATAAAATCGACCCAAAAACATTTAAAATTAGGAGGGTCGCACACCCAGCTAAGCAGGGTCGGACCACCCAAAATAGAAAGTCAGACCCTCGGTTTTGAAGGGAGAGTCGGACAGCTTAAGACCCTAGGGTCGACGGGATCATCGACCCTCCCATCGACCCTCGGTTTCTGCCGAATATAGAAATTAGGAAATTTCTATATTTTTCGATTGGGATTCATTCCAAATCTCAATGGGACTTATTTAGGATGTTCCTAGTCTATTTAAAGGACGTCCCTAAGCTACTTTCACTCCTTTCACAACCCTAATTGAATTGAGAGAAAGAGAGGAGAAGGAAAAGAGGAAGAAGAGAGGCAAGTAAGAGAACTTAGCAAAAAGGAGAAGAGTTGCAGAGAAAGATTAATCTTCTCAGGTATGGATACTAATTTCATAAGTTTCTACAGACCTTAGGATAGTTATTGGAGAGAGAGTGATCTCAAAGAAACCCAAACCATCCATCTATGGTTAGGTTTTCATGGAAAACCATAGGAGGATGCACGAAAACTATTTATATGCTTTATACATGGTTCTAGACCATGGAATGAATGTTGAGTGAATGTAGGAAGCAAGCCATAGGACCCCAAACACGAAGAATGGATTAAAAGTTGAAATTGGACCAGAGTGCACCGAGGGTCGCACCGAGGGTCGATAGACCATCCGACCCTAGGTGTTTCTGACCATCGACCCTCAGCATTCGGGAAGTTTAGAATGGAGGGAGGGTTGATAGACCCATCGACCCTAGGATCGACCCTAGAATCGACCCTCAGTTAACAGAATGGTTTTTAAATTTTGAATTAATTCTAATTAAATTCTATCGACTTTGTTAGGTCTTCTAGCAATATAATAACAGTATAAAGGTGATTTTAAAGCTTGGAAAAGTATCTTTTAGCAAGCTAAGGTGAGGAACCTTAACCCCAAACTAAATTGGTTAATAATAAACTATTTTTCTATTTCTTGAGTCCTATGCCATGCTTGATTCTATGCGAATATGTTTGTAATGTGCATACAACATGCCATCCAATATTTCTATTACTTGTTCATGCATATTTACTTTACTGTTTATAACATGATGATGGTGATGATGATAGGAATAGGCATGTGCCTGTATGTGTGTGGTTGATGTGCTTGATGCGAGCGAGTATCAGGGGAGGTGTGATGAGAACGTCAATAAACGTTAACCTTTGGCGGGTCTCAGCACTTTAGCTCTATCTCCAACTCAAGTCTTGTGCATTGGCATCGTCGTATCGCCATTACTTTAGCAGAACTATTATGTCGTAGAGTATCAGGGGAGATGGTCTCGGCCCTTGTAGTCTCTGACTCTACCGGGGGCCTTAGCTCTATCTCTATGGACATTCTGAGGGATGCTGCGGTGAGGCCTTGGATACACTGTTTGGCATTAGGATTGGTTAGTTCCGAGCCCAGTTTGCAGCCCTCGCCAACAGGGGCTTACGTGTTGGTATGGCACTATATAGCAATAAACATAACCTTTGTTATATATTGTTCATGATTGGGTGCATGTGAGTTGACGATAAACGTGATCTTCGGGTAACGTCACACACTCGTGTATAGAGGCGGAGTCAATAAACGTGACCTTTGGCTACCTCAACCTTTCTATAGCATACTGTAAACTTTAAACCAGACCAAAGATATAAATTGATTTTTCTTTGCATGCATATGTATTGTTGCATTGTTTTGGCTACTCACTGAGCTGTGTTGTGTTCTCACCCCTCGACGTCGAATATTTTTAGTTGATGATGCAGGTTATACAGTTGAAGACTATATGAGTGCGTCTGCGTACGGGAACGTGGCAGCTATGGAAGTTGGAGCTGAAGATGATACACACGACTCTTCTTGCGAGTGCAACTCGTGTGTATTTGATTAGATATTTTTATAGGTTTCTTTCATTGGATTTATAAAGACATGTATTTGGTATTTAAATATTTATGTCTCAGTTGAAAATAGAATAATTTGCTATTAAATTATTGATATCATCTTAGTTCTCGGTTCATTTATTTATAAGATTTCTGCTATTGTGTATTTACTCTGATTATGATTGTGGATGCGTGTAAGTTTGGATAACACGGGGATAGCCTATTTGAGATCCTGGTTGAACCTTTGGTTTATTAGCTGTTCATCACACCATTCTGAATAGTACAGAATTGGGGTGTGACAACTTTGTATCAGAGCGTCTCAGGCCTTGCCCGCCGAACTGACACACATTCAAGACTATTGTGAACTGAGATAGGATAAATTAAAAGATTTAATACAAACATACTGTAAGCACAAGTGATGATTGAAACCAAATTAAAAAGACAATAATGCATCTATTAAAGGGAAAACAAGTTACATACAATGAGTGAGAGAAACAAAACGTATATACATCGCTAAAGCGGAGTACAGTCCACAACCCGGACAGTTACTCTGTAGTACAAGGAAAAAATAAAAGTACACTCAGGAAGCGGGAGGCGAAGGAGGAGGCGGTGCCTCACGATCTCTGTCATAGTCCTCAGCATAGACCCTAGTCAACCAGGCCACCTGGGTCTGGGTCGTCTGGAGACTAGCTGTGAGACCGGCTATCCTCGATCGGTCGCACACCGCACCTCTAGGAGCTCTCCCATCCCGCGCGTCGATGCGTCTGAGCAGCCAACAACTCATCCATCCTCAGATCAGATCTGCGCTGAGCATCCCTGATCTCCTGCAGCATCTCCATCATGCCTGAAGGTGGAAGTGAAGGATCAGCCGAATGGGCAGGATCAGCCTCAGGTGCAGGAGTCGCCGCAGAAGATGTACCAACTCCAGCTGCATGTGTAGGTGGAGGCGGTGGTATCGCGTCGACATCCATATACATGCGATCGTCATCGTTGACCGGATCCCCACGAGCTCTAGCAGCAGCAGTAGCAGCCTCAGCATCAGCCATCTCGATACGAGTGTGAGGGCGCACCATCGCGTTCCTCTCCTCATCACTAACCTCTGCATCTCGTAGCCCCATCTTGCAGATAGCCTCCCAATCTAGAGGCGACGAGAAGGTCTTCTCCTGGATCTTCTCATCTACCGGATCCACCCCCGGCACGGGTCAAGTTGCTCTGTTATCATGCGTCCATAGGGTAGATTTCCCCCTATGACCGAACAATGTAGCACTAATCATCGTCCGCATGATGATGTAAGGTAGGCGCACCGGCCGTCGAGTGCATATACCGTAGATCAAGAACCGTGTCACCGCGAGAGACCCTCTTATAGTGCCCACTCTGCGGGATCATATTATGCTGGATAATCTTGCAGAAGACCCGTGGAGCTGGACGCAAGTAGCAAGCTCTCATCTACCATCTATCGGGACGGAGCAATTGGTTGTCGATCTCTGCCCTCATCTCCATCTCAACAAACTGTGGCTCTCCCGGCGCACAGTACACCATAGGGCCATCATAGGGAATGCCCAACAGATCGGCCAGTTGTCGATAATCAAAAGAAATGTGCACCCCCTTGACATAACTGGTGATGCGCAACTCCTGACCGTGCTCAACGTCGTTGTAATTCCCCACCACCTGGAGATTACAATAGAACTGGCGTACCAAGTCTGGACATGTCCACGCGCAGTATGTGATGACAAGGAGCCACCCCATATCACCAAATGCTCCCTCTACATTGAACAAGGCTAGCTAGCCAAGTTCACCATGCGACCCCCTTCCACTTTCTTACGGGCATAGTCAGCATACTGTGCCTCGGCATCATTCGAACGGAAGCGAAGTCGATCATGCAATCTTGGCACTTTGGTACAGGCCATAGTATCTGCAAAATAAGAAAGAGAAAAGAAACAAGGACTTAGCAAAATAAAAATTCAAAATTTGATTTAATAACGACGTAAGTTGACCATAAAGTCCCATTTCTCGCCATACAAGTCGGCATAAGAACTTACGTAGGTTAAAACATATCCTACAACCCACATGCAGTAGGAAATTTTAACTGACGATGTCCAATTTGAAGAAATTCAAGAAAAATCGAAAATGTCGACAAATTATGGCAAAAAGAGAAAATTTCAAGTTTCTCAATGACCAACCGATGAAACTCAGAAATTTTTGAGGGCTTTCGTTCCTCGAGACACCAATAATAAAAGCCCCCAACAAAAATTGAATTTTTAACGTTGGAAAAAGTTTAATTTGAAAAATAGGAGTTAAACGGGCAAAAACCTAGAAAAGAAAACCTAAGAACAGGTAAAAACGGGAAGACATACCTGTAGGGATGACGTGGACGTCGAAACCCGGAGTCAAACTGAGCAAAAGTGGTAGAGTAGCACTGTAGCAACTCAGAGAGGAGAGACGAGTCGAAACGGAGGGAGAATAGTGAGACATGACCCAGAATCGGATCTTAGAAATCTGATTTTTGGTCCGAGGGTCGGACAATTCGACTGACACCATCGACCCTTGGATCGACCCTCCAATCGACCCTCGGCTCTCAGGAATCTGACAGAAAATCAAGGGTCGGACTGAGGGTCGGATACCCATCGACCCTCGCATCGACCCTCAGCTCTCGGGAAGAACAGGTCATTCCCAGGGTCGGATACCAAGGGTCAGACATACCATCGACCCTCACCATTGACCCTACATAGAAAAGACAGTATTTTTTTACAGAATGAATTGGGGATTTTGAATTTTATATCGGTTAGCGTGCCTACATGAAGTATAAATGATTTATCACTGATTTTGATGATTTTCAAGCACCACCCATCTCAGAAGGAAATATGTCTGGACGTAGAGTGACCCGACAGACCCGAAACATAGTCCCACCACCACCACCCGTGGAGGAGACTAGTCAAGAGAATAACCATGTATCGGAAAATCCAGAACCGGTAAACCCTACAAACTTGCCACCTCCACCACCAGAGCTAGCAACAGTGGTGATGAATCTAGCACAGCAGCTGCAACAGATGCAACACGCACAAGCTCAAATGCAGGTTGCAATGGGAGTTATGTTTCAAGCCACTCAGGCTGCAACCATGCACACTGGGCAAGCTAGTGCAGCACCAGTGGGTAACCACCCAGCTCAACGGACACCTCAACAACCGACTGCACCAATTCCAGTGCAGGTCCCGGAAGCAGCACAGGCTAACTATCAGTACCCACCCCATATGTTTGGGGCATATCAAAACCAGATGGATCACTCTCGACTGGTCGAGAGGTTTTTGAAGATGAAGCCCAGGGGAATTTAATGGCCAACCGTCGATCCATTATGGCCAGCACCTTGGATAGACGAGATGGAAAGAAATTTTCTTATGATGACTATTACTGAAGAGGAGAAAGTATTGTGTGCCACCTTCATGTTCAAAGGCGACGCACATCATTGGTGGAAATCGACCAGGGCCTATCTATTGACTAAGCACGCCCAACTGACTTGGGCTATATATAAAGAAGCTTTCTTCGAGAAATATTTTCCACGAAGCTTCAGGGATTCGATGGAGAAGGAGTTCCTAAGTCTTTATCAGGGACAGATGTCGGTGGATGCTTACCAACAGCGTTATGAAGAGCTGTTTTTCTTCGCACCACTGAGTATGCAAGAAGAAGAAACTAAAACCCATAGGTTTGTCACGGTACTGAGAGGAAGCATTAGGGAACATGTTCTGGGATTAGAAAAGACAATATATAATGAAGCTGTCCAGATCGCTCGAGTGATTGAATCGAGCCAGAAAGAGAGTTATTTCACTCAAAACAAAGGCATCAAGAGATCAGCCGGAAACTCCTACAACGGAGGAAATGCCAGGACGTATAAGCCTTTTCGTCCTCAGAACTTTACCACTGCACCCAAGTCCACTTCAGCAGTGCAACCTCAGTCAAAGTCAAATTCTGAAGTTCTGAAGTGTTTTAACTGCAACCAACCCGGACATATGGCAAGGGAGTGCCCAAAGCCCAAGAAGCAGTTACATCAGGGACGGGTATATGCTGTTACGTCCGAGGATGCTGCCGCCTCACCCGATGTGGTCACAGGTATGACTGAAACTTTTAAAGTTATAATTACATTGAATGAGCATGTAGACTAAGTAAAGATAAATCACAGGTATTGTACCTATAAATGGCGTACCCTCCAGAGTACTCTTCGATTCCGGATCTACTCATTCATTTATATCTGTGTCATTTGAAAAGAAGACAAAATTACCCATCAAAACATTGGACTACAAATTACTTGTACGGTCACCGATGGGGTTAGAAGTGGAACTAGAAAGGGCTTATGGACCATGTCCAGTTCTCATTGGAGAGCAGACCTTAGATGCAACCTTGATACAACTTGAGATGGCAGACTTTGATGTCATCTAGGGAATGGACTGGTTAGCTCAGAATTCTGCAAATTTGTTATGCGCCGAAAAGAAGCTAACATTCAAAGACAAAGAAGGGGTAGAATTCAGTTTCTCGGGAACAAAACTACCCCGGAGACGCAAGCTCATACTTTCAGCATTAATGGCTAAGAAGTGCCTTGAGAAGGGAGCAGTCGGGTATCTAGTATCAGTGGTCGACCTAGCCAAGGAAGTACCACGAATGGAAGACATTGACGTTGTTCGGGATTACCCTGACGTATTTCCGGAGGAACTACCCGGATTACCACCCGACCGGGCTACAGAGTTTGTAATAAACCTGATACCTGGAGCCGCACCCGTATCAAAAGCACATTATAGAATGGCTCTTACTGAACTGAAGGAATTAAAAGTGCAACTACAAGAACTGCTAGACAAGGGTTATATTCGACCCAGTATATCTCCATGGGGGGCATCGGTGTTGTTCGTAAAGAAGAAGGATGGTAGCGTTCGATTATGTATCGACTATCGAGAGTTGAATAAACTGACAATCAAGAATCGATATCCACTACCCAGGATCGATGACTTGTTCGATCAATTACAAGGAGCAAAAGTATTTTCAAAGATCGATCTTCGATCGGGCTATCATCAGCTGAAGATTAAAGAAGGTGACATTCCGAAGACAGCTTTCAGGACATGATACGGACATTATGAATTTTTGGTGATGTCTTTCGGATTAACTAATGCACCAGTAACGTTCATGGAACTTATGAACCGAGTTTTCCACGATATGTTGGATACGTCGGTTATAGTATTTATCGATGATATATTGGTATACTCCAAGGACAAAGAAACCCATGTCAAGAACCTAAACGCAGCCCTACAGCGTTTAAGGAAAGAGAAACTATATGCCAAATTTTCTAAGTGTGAGTTTTGGCTAAGTGAAGTCGCATTCCTAGGCCACGTGGTATCCGCAGAAGGAATCAAAGTCGACCCCAGCAAAATCGAGGCTATTGTGAAGTGGGAAGCACCAAAGAGCGTTTCAGAAATTAGAAGCTTTCTGGGTCTAACTGGTTATTCTCGGAGATTCGTAGAAGACTATTCTCGGATTGCCGTACCTCTCACCAGTTTGACCAAGAAAGGTGAAAAGTTTGTGTGGACTGACAAATGTGAGAAAAGCTTCCAGACATTGAAGGCCAGATTGATATCCTCCCCGATTTTGACCATTCCCGTTCCAGGACAGACATTTACTTTATACACTGATGCATCGGGATTGGGATTAGGATGTGTGCTCATGCAAGGAGAGCAAGTAATTGCTTATTCGTCAAGACAGTTAAAGGTACATGAGAAAAATTATCCCACTCATGATCTGGAGCTAGTGGCAGTAGTATATGCGGTCAAGATATGGAGACCTTACCTATACGGGGAGAAATTTCAAATTAAGTCAGACCATAAAAGTCTTACTTATCTATTTAATCAGAAGGAGTTGAATATGAGACAAAGGAGATGGCTGGAACTATTGAAAGACTATGACTGTGATATCCAGTATCATCTGGGAAAAGCGAACGTGGTAGCGGATGTATTGAGCAGAAAAGCAATGATAAAATCTCAAGAAGAAGTTAGCACGACTGCAGCAATGTGTACCAACGAATGGTGTTCAATCACGGCAACGAGCAGTATGTGATAGATACAACAGATGAATCAGATATTGAGAAAGGTAGGACCAACCCTGAGTTCACCTTGGATGACGAGAAGGTACTGAAATATAAAGGGAGAATATGTGTACCTGAAACAGAAAGTATGGACATTAGACACCGACTGATGAAAGAAGCCCATACCACCATCTATGTCAAGTGTGCATGACGTATTTCACATTTCCCTATTGAAGAAGTATGTCAAACGCATGTCTTGACAGTAGATTTGTCAGAATTGACTGATGATTTGACATTCGAAGTAACACCAACAGAAATCACCAGCCGAAAGGTTCAACGTCTACACAACAGAGATATCTACTATGTTAAGGTCATATGGAAAAGTAGAGACATGGAAGAAATTACATGGGAAGAAGAAAATGCTATGCAGAAACAATACCCACACTTATTTGATTCAGAAGGTACGTACAATTTTGAGGACGAAATTTTTATAAGTTGGGGGGAGTTGTAAGACCCGTGTCAATCTAACCCGGTCTTACCACCTTGAACCAGGTTTACCCATCATGGTCGAGTCAAATGGACCAAGGGCGTGAAGGAGATCGAGATCCCAGGTATAAAATCGACCCAAAAACATTTAAAATTAGGGGAGGGTCGCACACCCAGCTAAGCAGCGTCGGACCTCCCAAAACAGAAAGTCAGACCCTCGGTTTTGAAGGGAGGGTTGGACAGCTTAAGACCCTAGGGTCGACGGGATCATCGACCCTCCCATTGACCCTCGATTTCTGCCGAATATAGAAATTAGGAAATTTCTATATTTTTCGATTGGGATTCATTCCAAATCTCAATGGGACTTATTTAGGATGTTCCTAGTCTATTTAAAGGATGTCCCTAAGCCACTTTCACTCCTTTCACAACCCTAATTGAATTGAGAGAAAGAGAAGAGAAGGAAAAGAGGAAAAAGAGAGGCAAGCAAGAGAACTTATCAAAAAGGAGAAGAGTTGCAGAGAAAGATTAATCTTCTTAGGTATGGATACTAATTCCATAAGTTTCTACAGACCTTAGGATAGTTATTGGAGAGAGAGTGATCTCGGAGAAACCCAAACCATCCTTCCATGGTTAGGTTTTCCTGGAAAACCATAGGAGGATGCACAAAAACTATTTAGATGGTTTATACATGGTTCTAGACCATGGAATGAATGTTGAGTGAATGTAGGAAGCAAGCCATAGGACCCCAAACACGAAGAATGGATTAAAAGTGGAAATTGGACCAGAGTGCACCGAGGGTCGCACCGAGGGTCGATAGACCATCCGACCCTAGGTGTTTCTGACCATCGACCCTCAGCATTCGGGAAGTTCAGAATGGAGGGAGGATCGATAGACCCATCGACCCTAGCATCGACCCTAGCATCGACCCTTAGTTGACAGAATGGTTTTTAAATTCCGAATTAATTCTAATTAAATTCTATCGACTTTGTTAGGTCTTCTAGCAATATAATAACAGTTTAAGGTGATTTTAAAGCTTGGAAAAGTATCTTTTAGCAAGCTAAGGTGAGGAACCTTAATCCCATACTAAATTGGTTAATAATAAACTGTTTTTCTATTTCTTGAGTCCTATGCCATGCTTGATTCTATGCGAATATGTTTGTAATGTGCATACATCATGCCATCTAATATTTTTATTACTTTTTCATGCATATTTAGTTTACTGTTTATAACATGATGACGGTGATGATGATAGGAATAGGCATGTGCTTGTATGTGTGTGGTTGATGTGCTTGATGCAAGCGAGTATCAGGGGAGGTGTGATGAGAACGTCAATAAACGTTAACCTTTGGCGGGTCTCAGCACTTTAGCTCTATCTCCAACTCAAGTCTTGTGCATTGGCATAGTCGTATCGCCATTACTTTAGCAGAACTATTATGTCGTAGAGTATCAGGGGAGGTGGTCTCGGTTCTTGGAGTCTCTGACTCTACCGGAGGCCTTAGCTCTATCTCTATGGACATTCTGAGGGATGCTGGGGTGAGGCCTTGGATACACTGTTTGGCATTAGGATTGGTTAGTTGCGAGCCTATTTTGCAGCCCTCGCCAACAGGGGCTTACGTGTTGGTATGGCACTATATAGCAATAAACGTAACCTTTGTTATATATTGTTCATGATTGGGTGCATGTGAGTTGACGATAAACGTGATCTTCGGGTAACGTCACACACTCGTGTATAGAGGCGGAGTCAATAAACGCGTCCTTTGGCTACCTCAACCTTTCTATAGCATACTGCAAACTTTAAACCAGACCAAAGATATAAATTGATTTTTCTTTGCATGCATATGTATTGTTGCATTGTTTTGGCTACTCACTGAGCCGTGTTGTGTGCTCACCCCTCGACGTCGAATATTTTTAGTTGATGATGCAGGTTATACAGTTGAAGACTATATGAGTGCGTCTGCGTACGGGAACGTGGCAGCTATGGAAGTTGGAGCTAAAGATGATACACACGACTCTTCTTGCGAGTGCAACTCGTGTGTATTTGATTAGATATTTTTATAGGTTTCTTTGATTGGATTTATAAAGACATGTATTTGGTATTTAAATATTTATGTCTCAGTTGAAAACAGAATAATTTGCTATTAAATTATTGATATCATCTTAGTTCTCGGTTCATTTATTTATAAGATTTCCGCTATTGTGTATTTACTCTGATTATGATTGTGGATGCGTGTAAGTTTGGATAACGCGGGGATAGCCTATTTGAGATCCTGGTTGAACCGTTGGTTTATTAGCGGTTCATCACACCATTCTGAATAGTGCGGAATTGGGGTGTGACATGTTTGATCCA
>JAMYWD010000227.1:0-25000 GCA_028583415.1 Protea cynaroides
AGGGTATTTTCATCCTTTAACAACCCTAAAATGGTAGTATGGTCCATTAAAATGTTCATCGCAACTGACGTCAGCAACTAACGGAATTTTGTTAACGGAGTGGACTTCGTTGATTAACGGAGCAAACTTTTTGGGTACTAGATGAGGTTTTTAAAATTTTTTAGAGGTAGATGATGTTTCCATTCCTTATTGGGGTGTATATGAAAATTTTCCTTCTGATTATAGTTATGTGCAATGATTTGTATTAGTGGATACGATCTTATTGAGATCCTAGTGTGAACCGTTGGTTTAGTGGCGGTTCACTCACACTTCTGGTTCAGTCGGAATTGAGGTGTGACAACTTGGTATCAGAGCTCTTAGGCTTTATCCAACAGACCACATTTGCACCTAACAGAGTCTATGAACTGAGATAGAAAAAATTAAAAGATTTAATAAAAACACACCTTAAACACTTGTTTGATGTCTGAGACTAAATACTAAAGAGTATAATGTATTATATTAAAAGTGAGAACCTAATAAATAGACATGCTCTAGTTAGAAAACCATAATAATAAGCAAGAATGATCATAAACTTCCATAACAAGTAAGAAAAAAATCGTATCAGAGAGTAAAGCATAAAGCATTCCAAGAGTGAAAAGTTAATTGTGCTACGAGGTATAGTCCACAAATCGGACAGTTACCCTGTTATAAAAGTCATCGTACTATGAGGGAGAGAGAAAATAGGGTGATTCATCATGGGGTTAGGGGCATCGGAGGAATAGGGTCAGCAATGTCATAGTTATGCTCATATGTGACCCTGAGCCAGTGTACCTGCTCCTGTGTGACTCTGAGGCTGCGGGAGAGGAACCCTAGGTCACGGTTCATCTAGCGTTGGGCATCCCGAATCTCTGAATATACCAATCACGGTATCAGGAGGAGGCTGAGATGGTCCTGCTGCATGTATGGGCTGGGGTTCCGGTGCAGGAATATCCTCTATCTATTCATCATTACCACCCTCTACCTTTTTCGCATAAGTTGCATTGGTTGCTGCTACTGTTGCTACCGATGTTGCTGCCCTCCTAAGCTGACGTGGGAGAGCTTATAACTCATCATCATTGATCGACAAGTTGTCCATCTTCATCCGGACAATGGCATCCCAATCAATGTCTAATGTCATGGTATCCTTGACCGCAATCTCATCCCTCATGTCTACTCGAAGGCGCTGCAGAAGCGTAGTGATAAGCCGACCATAAGGAAGGTTTCTTATCTGCTCGGGCATGGTAGCTTGGAGCATAATCTTGATGATAATATAGGATAGACAGACATACTCTCTAGTACAGACACAATAGGTGAGATACTATGTAAGTTGAGACACCTCGCTATAGTGACCGCTTTGAGGAACAATGTCATGCTGAATAATGCGGCAATAGACACGAGGAAGAGGCCGTAGATTTATAGCTTTCATGGGTTCCTCTGGGATAAGAATCTACTCCGTAACCTCCTGGCGCAGATCATCAATAAGGAAACCTTTCACCTTGGGAGCGCAGTAAACCAAGTCACCATCATTGGGAATCCCCAAAAGGTCGGCAAATTGGTATGTGTTAAATGAAATGGGAACACCTTTGACAAAGCTGGTGAGGCGGATGTCCCTACAGTATTGAAGTCATTAAGATCCCCCTCGACCTCCAGGTTGGCGTAGAAGTGCTTTACCAGATTAGGTCGGATAGTCACTGTACAGGTAATCACTGGTAAACACCCAAGTGCACCGAAGGTGTAAGACCCGTATCAAACTAACCGGTCTTACCACCTTGTACCAGGTCTACCTATCATGGTCGAGCCAAATGCACCAAGTGCGTGAAGGAAATAACAAGACCAGGTATGAAATTGACCCAAAAATAGTAAAATAGGGGGTAGGGTCGCATACTTAAACAGGTAGAGTCGACCCCACCTCATCAGGAAGTCAAACCCATGACTTTTAGTCCTAGGGTCGGACAATTGAAACCCTAGGGTCGACGGGATCTACGACCCTAGCATCGACCCTAGTATCACCGGCAGAAATCGTGAATAGGAAACTTTCCTAATTTCAAGGGGATTCTTTCCTAATCTCAATGAAACTTATTTTGGAAGGTTTTACTCTATAAATAGGACATCCCTAAGCCTCTTTCACTCCTTTTAGAACCCTAATTGGATTGAGAGAAAGAGAAGAGAAGGAAGAGAAAGAGAAGAGAAGGAAAGTGGAGAAGAAGACCAAAGAGAAGGAAATCAAAGAAAACTCTAATTCTCAGGTAAGGATATGTATTCCATGAATTGTTTAAGATCTTAGAGTAGTTCATGAAGAGGGTATGATCTAGGAGAAACCCAAATCAGTCATCCATGGGTAGATTCCAATGGAAACCATGGAGGAGATCATTGAAAACCATGTAAGTATGTAATTTGTAGTTTTAAGTCATAGAACAAGTATAGAATGGACTGTAGAAACAAACCAAAGGACCCAAACAAGAACGAATGGACTATATAATGAAAGATCGACTTAAATCACGTGCGGTCGCACGTAGGGTCGACTGAGTACCGTCCCTACCAGACCACAATATCGACCCCATGCTCTCGGGAAGACCAGGGAACGCTGTGGTCGCACCTAGGGTCGATAGTACAACCGACCCTATGATAGACCCTATACCCAGGGGTCGCTGAAACCTACGACCCAAGCTACAACCCATCCTGCGACCCTAGCATTACAGTAAGCTTAATATTTTTAGAATAAATTCTAATTAAATTCTATCGACTTGTTAGGTCTTCTAGTGATATAATAGTGATATAACATTGATTCTTAAAGCTTGAAGGAAAACTTACGCTTAATCAAAGGTGAGGGAACAAGACCTAAACTAATTGACTAATAATAAACTGTTTTTATTTCTTGAGTCTAATGCCATGACGATTATATGCGTGTATGCTTGTAATGTGCATTTAACATGTCATCCAATATTTCTGTTATTAATGTTCATGCAGATTTAATTCTATTTATTTATAACATGTTGATGATGATGATGCTAGGAATAGGCATGTGATGTATGTGTATGGTTAGTGTGCTTGATGCG
Source organism: Protea cynaroides (assembly GCA_028583415.1). Classification (NCBI taxonomy): domain Eukaryota; kingdom Viridiplantae; phylum Streptophyta; class Magnoliopsida; order Proteales; family Proteaceae; genus Protea; species Protea cynaroides. The sequence continues at coordinate 3,075 of JAMYWD010000227.1, forward strand.
AGTGGAGTATCAGGGGGAGGATGTGATATTGTGGTGTGTTCTGGTCACCAAACTCTAGCTCTATCTCTACTCAAGTCTTGTACACTAACATCGTCGTATCGCCATTACCTTAGGAATAGGCATGTGAATGTATGTGTATGGTTAGTGTGCTTGATGTGAGTGGAGTATCAGGGGGAGGATGTGATATTGTGGTGTGTCCTGGTCACCAAACTCTAGCTCTATGTCTACTCAAGTCTTGTACACTGACATCGTCGTATCGTCATTACCTTAGCAGAATTATTACGTCGTAGAGTATCAGGGGAGGTGGATTCGGGCCGTGTAGTCTCTGACTCTACCGGGAGGACCTTAGCTCTATCTCTATTGACGTATTGAGGGATGCTGGGGTGAGGCCTTGGATACACTGATTGGCATTAGGATTGGTTAGTTGCGAGCCCAGTTTGCAAGTCCTCACCAATAGGGGCTTACGTGTTGGTATGGGTAGAGTATCAGGGGAAGTGTGATGCGGTGTGGCCCTAAGCACTTTAGCTCTATCTTTATTCCATGGTGGGTGCATGTGGGACGACAATAAACATTACCTTTGGGCAGCTTCACACACTCGTGTATAGAGGTGAGGCGACCACCGAATCTTTCTATAGTACATTGCAAACTTATATACCAGACCATAAATATGAATTGAATGCATGCATATGTTTGTTGCATTGTTTTGTTTGCTCACTGAGCTGTGATGTGTGCTCACCCTTTAGAATTCGAATGTTTTTAGTTGATGATGCAGGTACAATTGTGGAAGATTATATGAATGCTCCTATCTATGGGCATGTTGCAGCTATGGACGTTGAAGATATGGAGGAGATGCATGATACGTCATGCGAGTGCAACTCCTACGTTTTTAATTAGATTTTTATTTGAATTACTAAGGAAATGTAATTTGATATTTTATTTACTTATGTCTCGGTTGACACAACATAATTTGATATATTATTTATGATTATCATAGTTAGATCCTCAGTTCCTTTAATATTAAGACTTCCGCTATTGTGTATTTATTCTGATTATGATTGTGGATGTGTATGGTTTAAATTAAAGGACACAACCTATTAGAGATCCTGGTTGAACCGTTGGTTTATTAGTGGTTCATCACACCATTCCGAATGGTACGAAATTGGGGTGTGACAGAAGGCCGCTTCAACATCGAACCGCTGGAGTTGTTCTAGGTTCACGCAGCGTCCAGACTCTATGTTTTTCTCCTCAAACCATGGGAAACGGGCTTGTGCCGCCGCCGAGCGAAACCACCACTCATCAAATTATGGAACAGGAGGGTGCGGGCGATTCATGCCTGGAGCATATGTGTGCTTACCAGTACTACGACGCCGAGACATTGTTTAACTACAAAACAAAATAACACAATGAGAATTAGTCGAGATTTTTTAAAAATTTCGACAACATAATGACAGTATTTCAAGCAAAGGCCTCAAACTTATCTCAAAATCTGGGTAGGAGGACTTATGTAATCAGTTAGCAACAAAAGAAACCAAACAATTATCAAACAAATAAGAATTTCAACATTTACAAGAAAAAATGATTTTTGACCAAAACCTAGGTCAAAGATCCAAAAATTTTGATTTTGAATAAATCATATGGTGGAACCTCAAATAAATTGAGGGCTTTTGTCTATAGAGGTCCCAACACTATTTCTAAGCCGAACAAAAAGAGTTCTTACGATTATAATCTTCTAAATCAAGAAAAACCTAGTTTTTAGGCAAGAAACCATGAAGAAATGATATGAAAGAGAGTGAAGAAGGAAGAAACTTACCTGGAGATGATGTTCAAGGTCTTGGTCGGAAGGGAATCGCTCCTAAAGACACCGGTCGAACTGTAGAGACTCACCTTGGAGGAAAGGAATCGCCACCGGAGAGAATGGAAAGAAGAAAATGAGGAAAAAGAGTCAAAATCACGGTTAAAAAGGGGTTTTAACCCATACTGGTCGACGGTTTGGGCAATACCGGTCGACCGGTACCCCTTGATACTTGCGACTGGTATCTCTCGGCCAAAGGAAAAATTTTAACCGGTTGACTATAACGGTCACACCATACCATATAGAGCTACAACCAATATATCGATCGGTACCCCTCGGGAAGTCTGAGAGGGTTGTCTGCCTGACCATACCGGTTGCACTATATTCCACAGTGCCGCGACAGGTATGTTGCAACAAGACAAGTATCTAAGCCCATAAAATTTTGAGAAAAATTTTAAAATTTTGATTTAAAGTTTCCATTACAATTTTCACCTCGCACTTGTTAAAAACTAATACTATTATGACAAATGTGAACCATAGCAAGGGAAGATATTTGCAATTACCATGGAGGGGGCAGCCGCATCACCTGATGTGATTACTGATATTATTCTGTTCCTTACTATCTTGCTTACTATGTTGTTATGAATGAGCATGTAGAACAAATGGATAATTAAATTCCATGAACTGTAGATATAGTTGGTGTACCCACCAGAGTACTCTTTGACTCTGGGGCTACATACTCTTTTGTTTCTATGTCTTTTGGGAAAAAACTAGAGTTACCTTTCAAGCTCTTAACTTCAAGCTTGTTAGTTTGCTCTCCATTGGGAGTAGAAGTGGCCTTGAATGAATGCTATGGGTCGTGCCGTTAGTATTGGTGGGCAAAACCTAGAAGCAAATTTGGTTCAACTCGAGATGGCAAACTTTGACGTCATCTTGGGAATGGATTGGCAAGGCCAGCATTCGGCTAGCTTATTATGTACCGAAAAGAAGCTTGCTTTCAAGGATGAAAATGGGAAGGAGTTTAGCTTCACCCAAACTAGGTTACATAGGAAGCAGATGCTGATCCTTTCTGCTCTAAAAGCTAAGAGATGCTTAGAGAAGGGAGGAGTAGGTTATTTAGTGTTTGTGGTCGATGTCGCTGCAGAGGTGCCAAAGATGGAAGATCTAGATGTGGTACGAGAGTTTCCTGATGTATTTCCAGAAGACCTACCCGGACTACCTCCAGACAAGGCTACAGAGTTTGTGATAGACCTTATGCCAGGGTCGGCACCGGTGTCTAAAGCACCATATATGATGGCCCTTATAGAGTTGAAGGAGCTGAAGACCCAGTTACAAGAACTACTAGATAAGGGTTTTATACGAGCATATCACCATGGGGAACGCCTGTATTGTTTGTAAAAAAGAAGGATGGTAGCGTATGTCTATATATCGACTACCAAGAGTTGAACAAGTCAACCATCAAGAACCGATACCCTTTGCCTAGGATCAATGATCTGTTCGATCAGTTGCAGGGTGCAAAGGTTTTCTCGAAGATTGATCATAGATCAGGATATTACCAACTGAAGATCAAGCCAGGAGATGTTCCGAAGATTACTTTTAGGACAAGGTATAGGCATTATGAGTTCCTTGTAATGTCGTTCGGGTTGACTAACGCTCCAGCGTCATTCATGGAACTGATGAACCGAATGTTTCATGACACACACTTGGGCCCTGGTTTTCTTTAACGTCACCTGGTTTTTCTAAAGGGTTAGGGGGAGGCAGGGAAAACACTGGGAAAAAAACACCGATCGAGAGAGGGGGGGGGGGGGGCGCCAAGAGGGATGAGGGGGTTTTTTTGGCCCTTTTTGGTTTTTTTTTTTTAATTTTTTTTTTTTAAGGAGGGGGGAAGGGGGCAGAGGGGGCTGAAGGAAGTGGCCTTCTTAGGTCACATAGTATCTGCAGATGGAATCAAGGTAGATCCAAGCAAGATCACAACTATAGTAGGATGGAAAACACCAAAATCAGTTGCCGAGATTTATAGCTTCTGTCACACCCCAATTTCGGCTGAACCAGACGTGTGAGTGAACCATCACTGAACCAACGATTCACACCAGGATCTCGATAAACACCAGGATCTCAATAAGATCGTGTCCACTCATACAAACCATTGCACATAACCACAATCAGAATATAAATAATACATCGAAAGTCTTTAAATAAATGAACTGAAAATCTATTGATAAATTTAAATAACATAATCAATTATCCAAATTTCCAAACATAAAATATAATATCTTTACATCCACTTAATCCAACTGAAAATAAATAAAAGTCAATCAAAGGTACACGCAGAAGGAACACTCGCATGAAGCGTCATGCTCGTCCTCTCCTGCCTGTACATCCAAAGCAGCAACGCCACCATACGCCGGAGCGTTCACGTAGTCTTCCATCGTGTAACCTGCATCAACATCTAAAAACAATGTATATACAAAGGGTGAGCTCACAACTTAGCTCAGTAAGACAATCAGACAGTTTCACAATATTATACATGAGTAACAATCATTTTATGCTGTGGTCTGGTTTAAGTTTGCAATGTGCTATAGAAAGGATTGGAGGCTCCCGCTCCTCTATACACGAGTGTGTAGCACCGCACAGTAGATCACACCACCACCGACCCACATGCACCTATCATGGGATAGAGATAGAGCTAAGGTATACCCGCACCTCCCCTGATACTCCACCCATACCAGTACCTAAGCCCCTACTGGTCAGGGCTTGCAAACTAGGCTCGCAACTAACCAATCCTATATGTCATCAATGTATGCTCCATCCCAGTACAGCCGTTTACGGCATAGAGATAGAGCTAGAGCGTGCAGGCTGGGCTGGAGACCACAATGCCTCACCTCCCCCTGATACCCTACCCGCAACAAGCATACTAAGATAGAACAATACGCAGGTAGACCCTATCCCAACAGAACTCCCTACGGCATAGAGATAGAGCTAAAACATCGTGGCCAGACCAGCGTCGACATCGGAGACCATAGTGTCACATCATCATGGCCAGGTCAACGTCAACATCGGAGACCATCGTGCCACGACCTTCCCCTGATACCCCACCCATACCAAGCATGTTAAAATAGAATACTACAAAAGGTGCCAGCGTGAGGAATGATCCCAGGCCCCATGCTCTTCCTACTCCACACACCAACAAAAACAATCACATGCCTAACAATCACATCCTATCATGCATGAACAATAATAATAACTGAAAGTAAAGGATGACATGCGATATGCACAAACACCAATCCACATATTCATGGTTATTAACAACAGTTTACTGTCCATTAATTATTAGGGTTTAGGTCAGATTCCCTTACCTGACACTCGTTTGATTGCTTGCTCCACGACACAAGATCCAAATAGAAAATCACAAAGTCCTACAATATTATTAGGGTTTCATTAGAATAGTTTTTTAGGGTTTCACGTTGGTCGAAAAACCAACAAAGTCCAAAACCAGTCTTTCAGAGCTGACCGGTCGCAACATACCGGTCGCAGTTCTGTGGGAAAACTGGCGACCGGTATGGTCGATCGGTATGTCTTCGGAAGACTATACTTTAGGTTTTTCGACTTCCATCGATCATTCTCCATGATTTCCAGGGTTTCTCCTACCCATTCTAAGTCTGAGCTTTGAGTTAGAGTTATTTCCAACTCATTCAAGTCTAGTTTCAATGATAATCATCCTAGAACTCAAATCTAGGGTTTGACAGAAATTTCGGGTTTAATGGCCAATTAGGGTTTTAGATCAATACCTGTTTTGCATGGTATTAATCCACCCATACTAGAGTCATAAAGTAAAAGAATGATTCAAACACTTACCGTTGACTGGCGTAAGGTGAGCGTCGTCGAACGGCAATGGCATAACTTCCTTCTTCTTCCTAGCTTCTTCTCCTTCTCCAACCTCCTTCTCCTTTCTAGGGTTTGTGAGAAATAATGGAAAAGATTTGAGGAGGGTTAAAGGTGTTTATATAGGCTAGGATTAGGGTTTAGTAACCCTATTAGGATTAGGAAGGTCCAGATATTAGGGTTTAGGAAAGTGGGACCCGTAGAGATCCAATTTCGGATCTCCGTAGTCAACTACGCAGAGTTGACCGGTCGATCGGTATGTAGACTGGTACCATCAACCGATCAACATAAAATAATGATTATTTGACCGTCTTTGGTCTGATTTTGTACCTGTTTGTCACCCGCTCGTCCCGTCTGGCCCGGTGATGATCGGAAGACCTGCTACGACATGAAATCAAGGTTTAGACCGGGTTTATGGAGTGCTTTTCTTACAGCTTCCTTGGATTGGTTAGTTATTATAGAAGGTTTGTGGAAGACTACTCAAGGATCGTTGTTTCACTCACTAGACTAACCAAGAAGGGAAAAAAGTTCATATGGATAGACGAATGTGAGAAGTGCTTTCAAACTTTGAAGGCAAGACTAGTCTCTGCACCTCTCTTGACAATCCCAGCACCAGGCTCGCCGTTCACCTTATATACGGATCCATCAGGGTTAGGACTTGGATGTGTATTGATGCAAGGAGAACATGTGATCGCCTACGCATCATGACAGTTGAAAGAACATGAGAAGAATTATCCGATGCATGATCAAGAATTAGCAATGGTCATACATGCAATCAAGACTTGGAGGCACTACCTCTATGGTGAAAAGTTTCAAATCAAGTCAGACCACAAGAGTTTGACTTATCTTTTCACTTAGAAGGATCAAAATATGAGACAGAGGAGATGGTTGGAACTGTTAAAAGATTATGATTGTGACATCCAGTACCATCTGGGTAAGGCAAACGTTGTGGCAGACGCCCTAAGCAGAAAGTGGGCATTGAAACCTAAGGCATGACCTAGTATAAACACTGCATTGTGTGCTGTAGCCTCGGACTCAATAGAGAATGAAGAAAAATATATATTAGAAACTGCAGACGATCCAGTGGAACAGGGCTTGATTCATAAGTTCACATTGATGTTCGCAGCTTTGAAGACCTCACCAAATCTGATAGATGAAGAAAAAGTAGCAATCCTACAGGATCCACATCTCGAGACTGTGTAAGAAGATCTAGAAAAGCGTAAAAGCAACCCTGATTTCACCTTGGATTCAGACAAGGTACTTAGGTATCGTGGACGATTATGTATACCTGAGAGTGAGAACTCAAATATCAGAGAGAAAATTATGACAAAAACTCATTATACTTCATATTAGGTACATCCAGGAAGTACCAAGATGTGCCATGATTTAAGAAAATTATATTGGTTGAGGGGTATGAAAACGGATGTAGCTCAATTCGTATTCCAATGTCTAAATTGCTAGCAAGTGAAAGCAGAAAGACAAAGACCCACAGGTTTGCTACAACCACTATTGGAGCCAGCATGGAAGTGAAATTATATCACAATGGATTTCATCACTGGCCTACCCTTGACACCAAGGTCAGTGGATGCCGTATTGGTAATAGTCGATCGGCTTACCAAGACAGCTCGCTTCATTGCTGTCAGACTTCAGTACACCATGGACAAGCTAGCCAAGCTATATGTGGATAATATAGTCAGACTTCACGGCGTCCCAAAGAGTATAGTATCTGATAGAGATCCCTATTTTACATCAAAGTTCTAGAAAGGATTACAGAAATCCATGGGGACCAAGTTAAAGTTTAGTATAGTTTTTCACCCTCAGACAGATATGCTTCGAGCGTGTGCCCTAGATTTCAAAGGAGCTTGGGACGAGAAATTATCACTCATCGAGTTTTCTTATAACAATAGTTACCAGGCTACGATCAAGATAGCTCCATATGAGACACTCTATGGGAAGGCATATCGTACACCTTTGTTATGGAATGAGGTGTGAGAGAGAAGGATTGTAGGACCGAAGTTCGTAGAAGAAACTTGTCGAACAATTGATCAAATTAAAGAAAGAGTGAAGACAGCTTAAGTTTGACAAAAGCACTACACAGATAATCGACGTTGAGATCTGGAGTTTGCAGTGGGTGAAAGGTATTTTTGAAAATATCACCTGTGCGAGGTTTGGAAAGGTTCAATAAGAAGGGGAAGCTATGCCCCAGGTATGTGGGACCATACGAGATATTGATCAGACGTGTTAATGTATCAACTAGCTCTACTACTATCCATGTCAAGTGTTCATGATGTGTTCCATGTTTCTTTACTGAAGAAGTATGTCAGGGATCCATCGCACATCTTGATAGCAGACTCACCAGACTTGACAGAGGATTTAACCTTTGAGGTGGTACCAGTGATGCTCATAAGTCGAAAGGTACAATACCTCCGAAGCAAAGATATCCATTACGTCAAAGTGCATTGGAAAAGCCAAGATGTAGAAGAAATCACTTACGAGGAGGAGAACACACTGCGAAAGGAGTACCCTAACCTTTTCGATGAACAAGGTACATGCAAATTTCGAGGCCAAAATTTTTCTTTCAAGGGTGGGGGAGTTGTGAAACCTACATCCAAATTTCGGGGATAAAATTTCTTTTAAGGGTGGGGGAGTTATAAGACCCGCACTCCATAAACCAGATCTAAACCTCTATTTCATGTCGTAACAGGTCTTCCAATCATAACCGAACCAGAAGGGACGAGCGGATGACAATTAGGTACGAAAACGAACCAAAACAAAGAAATATTATCATACCGATGTTATGATACCGGTCGATCAGTATGTCTGTGCGGGTATACTAATTAGATCTAAAAACGGATCTTTGTATGTCCCGCTTGCCAAATCTCAATCCTAGAGACTTTCTTAACGTATGGAAACTTCCTAAAACCTAATCTAGCCTATTTAAGGACCTCTAAACCTCCTTAAACTTCTTTAATTGATTCTCACAAACCCTAAAGAGGAGAAAGAGATTTGAGGAGGAGAAAGAGCTAAGAAAGGTGGAAGAGGAGCCACCGTTGGACAAAGAACATCATAGTTGAGAACCAACGGTAAGTGCTTGAACTTCTCTCTAAGTTAAGCATTATGGATGATCATGACTGATCAATACCATGCAAGGCTAGGTATTGATCAAAATCCCTAAATTCCCATTAAACCCTAATTGTTCGATAAACCCTAGATTTGAATTCTAGGCAAAGAATCATAGGAACTAGGACTTGAATGAAATATAAAACAACTCTAACTCGTTGCTCAGGCCTAGAATGCATAAGAGGACCCCTAGGAGTCATAGTGGGTGACCGACGGAAGATGAATACCAAGTTGGTGGTCTTCCGAAGGCATACCGGTCAACTATACCGGTTGCACTATATGCGACCGGTACTGCGACCGGTACCTCTCGGGAGCTGGTCAGGGTGGGACCAATCGACCATACCGGTCACACCATTTCCCCCCAGTGCAGCGACCGGTACCTACTACCGGTATGCACGGTATTGGGTATATTTTGACTAGTTGGTTGCCGACCAATGTAAAACCCTAAAGAACTAATTCTAATTAAACCCTAACATCGTGTAGGACCCTGTGATAGCAAGATTGGACATTATGACATGAAGCAAGTAAGCAATCGAGCATCAGGTAAGGGAATCAGACCTAAACCCTAATTAACTAATAATAGTAAGACGTTATTAATAACTATTGTTCTATGGAGTGTTGCTTGTGCATATTCACATGTCATCTTTATTTTTAGTTATTACATTATTCATGCATACTCGCTATGCTAGGTTGTGATTGTTAGGCATGTGATTGTTTTCGTTGGTGCCTGGAATGGGAAGGACTTGGGGTCTGGGATCATTCCTCACACTAGCACCTTTTCGTATTGCTTTTGTCTTAGCATGCTTGGTGCAGGTAGGGTATATATAGATTGGTTAGTTGTGAGCCCAGTTTGCAAACCCTCACCAATAGGGCTTACTTGTTGGTATTGGTAGGGCATAAGGGGAAGTATTGGAGGTGTGTGATCTGGACACTTTAGCTCTATCCCTATTCCATGGTGGGTGCATGTGGGACAATAGTGGTATTTGATCCATTGGGCAGATTCACAAACTCGTGTATAGAGGTGCGGTGGCCTCCAATCCTTTCTATAATACATTGTAAACTTAAGACCAGACCATAATGTGAATGTTACTCATGCATGTTGCTTGTTGCATTGTCTGATTTTCTTACTGAGCTAAGTTGTAAGCTCACCCTTGTGTATATATATGTTTTTAGATGTTGATGCAGGTTATACTGTGGAGGACTACATGGACGCTCTAGTATATGGAGGTGTTACTGCTTTAGAAGTGCAAACAGGGGAGGACGAGCGTGACGCTTTATGTGAGTGCCCTTTCTGTATGTACCTCTAGGATGGTTTTATTTTATTTTATTTTATTTTATTTCAGTTGGATTCATAAATTTTGTAAAGATATTTTATTTACATTTTGGTGTGGAGAATAATTAGTTACTATACTTACAATGTAGAACTTAGTTCTTTTATATAAGACTTCCGCTGTATTTATTTATATTCTGATTATGGTTATGTGCAATGATTTGTATTAGTGGATATAGTCTTATTGTGATCTTGGTGTGAACCGTTGGTTTAGTGGCGGTTCACTCACACTTCTAGTTCAGCCAAAATTGGGGTGTGACAACTTTTCTCCTGTATATGTCTATATTTTAAAGTACCTAAATTACCCTTCTATTGCACATGCGAACCATGTCTCTTTCCAAAAAATAGATTGGTTAAAATTATAAAGGATTTGAATTAAACAAGTGCCCGAGTTAAACAGAGCATTAAAGAATAAAAATAAAGAGGGTATATGCAGGTGGGAAAAGGAAGACGACCCAAATCTACCTCCTTCGATGTTGGAGACCGCTTATGATTATGATTCTTGTTCATGTTTCGTATTTTTTGACGTAAAATTTTACTTGAAAATTTGACATGTAACATTTTTTGTCTATGTACTCCAAAACCGAGTCTCCTTTGTTATTTCTAAGTTTCATACTCAAAACAAATGGGCAATTTTTGAATCGACTGTTTTCTCATCTGCCCTACAAAGGGAGGTCTTAGCGTTGAGGGCAGCATTGCAACATGGCCTATCTGCAAGTTATTCTACTATGGTTTTGGAATCGGATAATTCTGAGGTCATTAAGGTTCTTCATCTCCCCAATACTTCTCTGCCCCTCCAGCTGGCCTCGATTATCTCTGATATTTGTCAGCTAGAGTAAACAATTTCTTCATGTAGCCTTATGCACACTCCCAGGGTCAATAATGACATAGCCACCATTCTATCTCAGAAGGCTTGGTCATTGTTGTATAGGATTGTTTGGTCTAATTCTACTCCTTGGCTTGACTATGTCTTCCTCAATTTTTTTCCCACATTAAATCTGTCATGGCTCATTTTCGGATACGGGCGTGATATCCAGGTCGCCCCATATAGTGACCTGAATCCACACAAGATCCACTAACTGTTGTGATTCACTAATTGTACCAAAAGTCTACATATGTAATATCAAACACAAATCAAATAACAATCAGCGTAATAATAACGGAAGCGAATTTCATAAGTAACCAAATGCCATCTAAATGATATAATAACATAATTAAAATTTGTTATACATTACATCAAAATGTTTCACAAAATACCATATCGTATCCAACATACAAATATGATAAAAGAGTGAATAATTATGTATCTAACAACCTACATAGATAGATTAAACAATATCTATCTACAAAACTATAAGTTAGAGAGAGAAAGAGAGAGAGGTGATAAGGTATCTACGTAATTGGTACAGCTAGATGTACACATCTAAAAGGATTATTATAGCTAGCTATATTGATGACAATCTTATCCTAAAAGATTTCCTAAGATCAAAGTATTATTATATCAAATATTTCCTTTCATGGATGGATCAAGTAAATCTTATCTCAATCTTGTATATGTGTAAATCTTATCTCTTATACAATCTCAATATAAATATGATACACATCGACACATATTCAATGTGAGTGAAAATTCAAATCTCCTAAGCTTTCATGGTATCAGAGTTAACTATAAGTTAACAATTTTTTTTCACCTTCTCTCTCCTTGCACGTCCCACGACAATGAGTTCTTCATTACCTTTCAATGTTGCAACTCCCTTTGCATTTGGTGGTAACATCTCCCATTTTTAAATATCAAGCTCGACTAAAATAACTACCTCCTTTAGCAAGCTCAATTTCTCTCTCTATTCCTTCTTCTTGGATATATGGGTATATTGACGGCACTCTTAAGTGTCCACCTGCAAGCCCTCTCACTAAGTCTTCCACTACTGATGCCACTATTGAGGTCTCCACTAACTCTATCGATCCAACATATATTGCATGACAATAACAAGACCAAATGATTCTCTATTGTCTCCTCTTCACCCTGATCGAACTTTTCTTTCGTTGTTGGGTTAAATACATCAACCACTATATGGAGCACCCTTGAGAAGAACTTTGCTTCTCATTCTCAAGCTCGCATCATGCAGCTAAGGTCCATAAAGAAAGGAAATGTGACTCTAGCCGAATAGATTCAGAAAGCAAAAAAAACTCGGCCAATCATCTTGCCATTGTGGCCAAGCCTGTTCTAGACTATCAATTGGTTCTAAGCATTCTCAGTGGCCTTATTCCTAAGTATGACAGTTTTGTTACTTTTATTACCTCTAGCCTTGATCCCATATCGTTGGAAGATTTTCTTGGAATCTTATATAATCTTATACATGACAACCTGATCTCTACAAAAGTGACGAGCATTGATATACCCCAGGTCATCCAGTACAACTCTAGTTGCCCCGGCAGCTCTGCTGCGGCCGACCCCTAAGGTCCTAAACCAGCATGTGAGGCCATCGCATCAGCCATGACGAGCTCACACAAGACGTCAATTGCTCCCCCAACCTTGTCAAGCTTAAAAGAGCAAGGGACAATTGTTAGGACGATTTATTATCAGGCCAACCAAAGACTTACACGTGGTACCACATGGATCAAGAAGAAGCACGACATGTGTCAGTGTCGTAGGACTTTGGGAGTCGTAAGGATCCCACTCTCTCCGTCCTTATCCCACGTGTGGGATATCAGTCTAGAGGGGATGTGCTTGGGTAATATGTTTCCCAGCAGTTTCCACCACATATCCAGCTCTCCTTGGGTTACAAGGTGTGCTCCTGAATGCTATTGAAGCACCTCATGATGACAGTTTTCAATGATCTAACTACCAATTCTCCATCAGACGGCAAAGATTCAAACCTGTATTATACGTGCTACTACTTATAAAGAACACCAACACACGGAGGCTCTTAACTCTCAACAAGAGGTTCCCCTGGACCTCGCATGGAGTCATGGGATTACAGCAACTGCAAAGGAGCCTCCTTAGGTCACTCCATGCCTTATAAATATCATTTTCTCGAAGGTAAACATACCGAACTTTTATACAATTAAGCTTTCGTATTCACATTGCTTTCAAATTGCCTTACTATACATTGAACCCAGATATCTTCTTCTTGGGTTCATCTGCTTCTCACCCTTGAGCTCACTTAGGCATTGGAGTGGCCCCTAGGTTATCCAACCTGCCTAACTCTATTGTCTGTCTTCTCTTGTGATAGGTGCCTCAATCAGAGCAGTGACCAAAACCCGACGATAACAGACCATTAGAAGAGATAATGGGAAAGAGACCCAAATATCTGAGTGAATTAAATATAAAGGTCCATGAGAAATTGGAGTTGAAACGGAAAATCGTAATTTTTTTACCTTTCCTAAGGGACAAGATGAAAAAAAATTAAAACTAGAAGAGATAATAATTGGAAGCTAGTTCATGCAAACAATCTTTCAAATTATCTCGGGGGAAAGGTGACCTAGCCTTTGATGCTAGACATCAAGGGAGGCTTGTTCACCAACATAGACTGCATGCATGGAAGATTGTTGTGTAGACACAGATGAGGTGGTGAGATGGTATAACCCATTGTCAAGCTTGCCATGGAGTAGGTCCTTCCCATAGCAGCGATCTTTAACAACACAACAAGTGGGATGAAATTCAAATATAACATTATTATCATTGGTAAATTTAGACCTGAGTAGATTCTTGGTAATGGAAGGAACATGCAAAATATAATTTAAAGCAAGAGAGCGGCAAGGAGAAAATAATTTAGTAGAGCTAGTATTAAGAATATTCAAACCTTGACCATTATCCATTCAAACTTGATCATGTCCTCCATATTAGATGTGATGTGGTCAAATAGCACCTGAGTCAGGATACCACCTATCTGTATTAGCTGAAGTAATAGCTGCAACCATAGCTGCGGGAGGAACAGGGGGAGAAGACTGATGCATTGCATTGAACCGATAGGAACACTTCAAGGCAGTGTGACCATAACAACTACATATTTGGCACTGTGGTCAGTTAGAGGAACCATGACCTTGTTGTTCTTCATACTGTCTTCCACGACCATGGTTTGTATTGCTGGAGTAGGCGTTTGTAGTGGAATGAGGGGGGTAAAATCTTGACCAAACCGCCTATGTCATTGAGAGTTGGTAGAAGCAATATTATCTTTAGGAATGATATGTTTCTGTTCAACTCTGAGTTCGTGAATTAACATCATACCCTGAAGATCATTTAGAGAAATATCATCAGCCTTTGTAGAAATATCAGTCACAAAGGCATCCATTTGGTGCCTAAACTAGCAAAGATATGGAGAGTGAGATCAGAATCTGCAATAGGATGAGAGATAGCAGCAAGACTATCTGCCGTGGCCTTTATATTTTGGAAATATGCAGTGATGGCGGGGGCCTTCTTCTTCTCGGTTTGCAACTAAAGTTTGAGCTGCATGATTCTTGATCGAGACTGAGAGGCAAACAATCTTTCATGATCACTAATTACCCAAAAAAAAAAAAAAAAACCTTTCAAGATTACTCCATAATGAGAAGGAAGAATCACAGCTTACCACTTGAGCAAGTACATATTCTGTGAGGGAGGAAAGTAGTCAGCCCATTAGTAGTTGATATTGAGTGATCCAAGGGTCATAGGCAAGATTTTCCATAGGAGTCTGTGAACCAATAGAAGAGGTTGCTGGTGGGATATGCGACTCAGGGCCGGGAGTGGTACCATCGAGATAACTCATCACTTTGTGACATCGAGATAATTATGACCTCCAAAGAAGGTAGTTGTTTTGATCCAATTGAACATCAGTGGGGTGACGAAATTTTTGAGAGAAAAGGGAGGAAGCATTGTTGGTATAAGAGAGGAAAGAGAAGACATAGTAGATGTTTTTCCTATAGACTCTGATACCATAAAACAATTTGAAGTTTGATTGATTCTCTCGCATAATTTTTACCGAGAGTTTATAATATTATATTTGAATTTTGAATTACAAGTGTAACAGCACATGAGCTGTCAAGAGATTTAAGGGAATGAATCCCTTGTAAGGGTAGAGGGATTTAAGGGAGTGAATCCCTTGTAAGGGTAGACTGGTTTAAGGGAGTGAATCCCTTATGATCGTAGAGACATTTAAATGATTGAATCCCTTGATTTACAAACTTCCTTTTGAATGTGTAATTCAAATTTGAATCTTACGACCTTATCCGTTAGTCTCCTACTCCTTTGGGTTAAACGTGATCTTCATCTTTATTCTTATCAATTTCTATTGTAGACCAGTTTTTCGTCACCCACAATGAAGAAGAATTTCTTTCGTTTTAGGCTTTGGGGATCAATGAATAGTTGAGATATAATCGAAATTTGTTAATAAGGGTAGAGTCATTTAATGATGCCCCCTCTTAGTTTTCTTTCTTCAACAGAGTAAAGAAAACTTTTCCTCTTTTTTTTTTTTGGTGTCACAATGGTCACTGTGGTCAGGTTATGAAATTACGCACCCAAGTCTAGGGGGATATTTGATGTAACCCTAAACCCTAAACCCGGGGTAGAACTAGAGCACGAGTCCCTGTATTTACATGGATTTTAACAACCTACAACCATCTCGGCACTATGTGTGCCTTTTCTTTCCCCAACCGGATTTATGTGCCCAATCTTTCCATCTTTTTCCCTCACCTCCCCTAGCCCCGGCCATCTCATGCTCCAAAGAAAAAAAATGTTCATTACCAAATAAAACCCATGAAGCAATGCCTATTATTTTTTGGTCCTGTAGAAAAAAAGAAGGGGAGAGGTTTTTTTGAGGAACGCTTTTGATAAAGGGCTTTTGTGGGTAATTAGATAAAGGCGAGAGGTATTATAAAAACTTTAAAACACAGGGAGTGGGGGACTTTATACATTTTGAAGGGAAAAATCTTGATTCTTAGAAAAAATATCCTCTACTTATTCCATTTGACTGTCTTAGTCTAATAATTCAACCATTTGAAGTGTTGACCTTAGCCATTTAGATCGAAAATCACAAGTCAAAGACTCAAAACTAGTTTCCCATCTATGGTTTTAAAAATCGATAATAGATTGGCTGGATCGATCGACTCATATCGGTTTTAACTTTGAACGATTCTGATCTAATACCGGATTCTTTTCTTTTTTATATTTTGTATACCATTGGAGTCGTACTCAATCCGGATTGATATTGGATGAGATTATGGAAAAAAATGTTTAAACAATGAACATATTTTGAGGATTAGTGATTTATGCTCCGTTTGTTTTGACGTAAAATTTTACATGTAATATTTTATATATAAAAAAAATTTAATATTTATTTTTATGTAAAAGTAAAATGAAATTTCTTTTTCGTGTTCCATAAGAGATTACAATATTTTACCTCTTAAAAATAAATATTAAATTTTATTCAAAAATAAAATGTTCCACATAAAATTTTACATTAAAACAAGGACAAGGGATGATTCCCACGTTGTCAGCTTAAACGTAGGACCACTTTCAAAAAAAAATTATTTATTTTCTCTCTCCTATGAACCAACGATTAAAATAGGGTTGTTTCTTTTTCTTCCAGATTTGTTGCAGTATCTATCTTGTTCATTAATAACTAGAAAATCTCAGCTTTTACGGAGTAAAAAGAGAAACGTCTCTGACACCTACGAAGCAGACACGAAACCCCTAATCCGAAGAACCGCGACCGACGACCCAGTGGATTACACGAAACCTCAAAGAAAAGGCCAATTAATGGAGTTCGGATCTTTCTCTCCTTTATAAATACTCTGCTTTTCATTCCCATTTACAAGGCATTATTGACATTGGTACAAGGTTCCGAGATTTTTGTTTCCGTTGCAGTGAAATCCTTTCAAAATCTCGCAAGTGTATCTGCAACCTAAGCCGCATTAAATTCTTCTTTACCAATTTCTTTTTCAATACTAGATATGACGATTGCTTTCTCGCATTTCGTGGGGAAAACGACCATGGTTTCCTCGTCTTCTTCTCCGACTCCTATTTCTCCTCCTACACCATCCGTGTTCTTGACACAGGAGGAGTTGAAGCGAATTGCTGCATTTAAGGCCGTTGAGTTCGTCAAATCGGGAATGGTTTTGGGGCTGGGAACTGGGTCTACAGCTAAGTTTGCGGTGGAACGAATAGGCGAGCTTCTGCAACAGGGGAAGCTCAAGAACGTAGTTGGCATACCCACTTCTAAGGTAACCCATGAACAGGCGATGTCGTTAGGGATTCCTCTTTCGGATCTTGATTCGCATCCGGTCATTGATCTTGCCATTGATGGTGCTGATGAGGTTGATCCTCACCTCAATCTCGTTAAGGGCCGAGGTGGGTCTCTGCTGAGGGAAAAGATGATTGAGGGCGCTTGCAGGAAGTTCATCGTCATTGTCGATGAATCGAAGCTGGTTCCCTATTTGGGTGGTAGCCTTCTTGCTATGCCGGTTGAGATTGTGCCTTTCTGCTGGAAGTTCACGACTGAGAGGTTGCAGATCTTGTTCGAGGACTCTGGTTGTGTTGCAAAGCTTAGAACATGTGAAAAAAATGATGAGCCGTTCGTGACGGATAATGGGAATTATATTGTAAACTTGTATTTTGAGAAGGAAATTGGGGATCTAAATGCTGCCAGCGATTCAATTCTGCGACTTCCAGGTGTTGTTGAGCATGGTATGTTTCTTAACATGGCCTCCATTGTTATTGTTGCTGGCGAGCTTGGAGTTACAATGAAGGAAAAGTAGGCTTGAAAGATCAGATTAGTGTCTTTTATGAAAATTTTGACCTGGTATGTGAAGTATGTAACTGTCAATGCTTTTCACTATTGATAACTTCAAGAGAGACCCTAGTGAAGTTCAGTCTATTATGAATTTGATGCCGGAAATAATTGCTTAGTTGCTTAGGGAAAAAAAAGCATTGTGAATAGTCACCAGATTACAATTTTTTATTTCTTTTGGGGATTTGAAGCTCTTAAATTTACCTGTGAGAATGGCAGCTGAGAACGCAATGGAAGCAACTGCCAAGAACACCAATGTAATGCTTTCAGTTTGTGTTGCCTATACTTCTACTAATGATATTGTCCAAGCTGTTCAAAAACCATGCATGGAAAATACGGCTCTAGCCATACTAAATTCATAATTCAATATTGAAATAAGAGACTCTGAAAGAGGATACAGCATGCTTTGAGAGGCAGAAGGTTCCATTACTATGGAAGATTTGGAGAGGCTCATGTTTTCAGCTGAGTGCCCTGATCCTGACGTCTTGATTAGGATTTCTGTGGAGACTCGGCCTGAGAAGTTTCCTTTTCTGGCATACAGAGATCTCACTTTGGTGGCTGAGATGGGTGATCTTGCATTACCAAAGATCAAAAGCCTCACATTGATAAAAAGAAGGTGTTATTTCTGTTTCTTCATGCATTACAACCTATTGTACCATTAAGCTCCAACCAGTAATTATTCAATTATAATATTTGAGAAACTGAATGGCACTTCTATTAAATCATTATACCATAACTGATAGCTTTAGGGTTAGAAGATAATGTTTCTCTTTTATTTCTATTTCTAGCTTGTTAATATTTATACAATCTAGCAACTGCTTAAATCAATGGGGGCTATCTTTTCTGTCTTTCTTATATGTGAACTGAGTTTCTGTATGCCTCATGAGTTCCTTTGAACTTCATATCCAAAGAATGGGAACCCCAACCCCACCACCCTCCCCTCCACCCCCCAAAAAAAAAAAAAAAAAAAAAAAAAAAAAAAAAAAAATGGAGTTCTGTATAATGCCCCCCCCCCCCCCCCCCGCGGGGTCGTCCTTTCTTTTTTTGAGTGAATAATGAAACTATAGATGGGAGCTTTATAATGTTTCACCAGCAAATTTCTTGATTGATGCTTCCTGACATTTTCTTCACTATGTTATCCAGAAAGTTTTCCCAGTTCCTTCTCCTTTTACACCTCTCCCTGACATGTGTATTATCTGGAATCTGCTTATGTTTTGAGATGAAAGGCTCAAGTGTATGTGGTTCTTTTTCGTATTTGTTAATTGGGATTCTCTAGTGCATTGCTTTTTTAATGGCTACCCATTATTCTCTCTTAAAGATTTGTTTGATCTCTTCTTAATGTTGTGGATAGTGGGATTAATTGAAACTCAGTGGGTTTTGCACTGTATAAGATCTTCATGGTTTAGCCTTGGTTCAACTTTTGGTTGGTGCTTATCTATCTACCTTATTTTAGTTTTCAAGTCTCTTTGGAGACATCCAATAAAGAGGGGACCTGAATTTTAGAATGTTGATGTATTGCATTGCTGCAATGACATGACATGCTCAAGTCCACCTTACCCCAAATGTTTGCATAAGTCCTAAAGACAGAGGCTAATAATTCATCACTGTTACTGCAGCTATTTTCTATTTTCATGGTATATTATTGATGCTGCTTTAGTTGATTAAATATAGACAGGATGATTTTTATTCATCTAAAACTAATCCAACCCTTTTCTTTAATGAAAGAGAGTTTAGAAAATATATCTCTTGAGTTCCACTGTGTTTCCCACTCTCCTTTCCACCATCTAAAAAAGAACAACTACATCCTCACCTGGGTAAGTGTTGAATTCTAGATCAGTCTAGAGTCTTCAGAAATAATCATTTGAGAAGTAGTTCCTTTTTTCATTGTCTGTTGAAAATTTGAAATCTGATCTAGAGAGTCTCTAGACAGATCATCTCGAGAAGTTGTTCTTTTTCCGTTGTTTTTTTCTTCATTTCTGAAGAGTACTAGAAACCAGAGGTCAATGGAATTCTTCCAAACTTGATCTGAGCTAGTTTTGGGTGATGGATTTTTCACTCAACAGTAGTAAAAATAATAAAATAAAATAAATGAAGAAAAACTATTAGAAATTGAAATGAGATTTTATGACCAGGGTCTAAATAATGCCCCTCAAAAAAAAGAAGGATTTAAATAAAATATGAACCCATGCCATATAAGTAGTTACATAGTCTAATGCTTAGTTAAGGTATTATTTGTTCAAGTCGGACAATTTTTACTAGTTCTTCGTTTCACCTAATTCAGTCATTGCATGACAAAATTCTGTTCTTTATATAAAGCTTCTAGAGGGGAAAAAGAACCTGACCTTAGTGTATGGGAACAAAAATTAGTTATGGAAGGAAATGTTAGCAAAATAAGATAATAAGTTCTGTATGTCTTCAGCCACAGTATCACAAGCAGGCAGAGATAGGTTCCCGAAATGCTTTGATTATGATCGCAATAAATGATTAATTGCTCCACTTCATATCCTACAACATCCATGGCTGATTGCTAAATCTTCTGCAAAAATCAGTGGGGTTAAAGATAACGGTATAAACACAGCAGTGAGGACCTTTGGCAAATATTGAAGAACATGACCAATGCCAGCTCCTTTGTAAGCTGAATTGCAGCTCTGTTTGGTTGCAAGGGGAATTAAAGGGAAGGGAAGTGAAAATTTTAAACTTAAAAAGGAATCTTTTTTAATCATTTCAGCACATGCTATCTCATGACTATATATGTAACTAACTCCAAATCATTCTATATTTAGTTATTAACTTAAATTTTACTTGGCATCCATATCCCTTGCATCTGAAAAGTAAAATAAATTTACATATAATAAGTATCACTACTAAATATGGTTTGAAATTTATGTAGTTTATACAATCATGTTATGTTAGAGCTTATAAAATGTTCCTTTTGGGGTTTAAAAGTTTTCACTTCCCATCACTTTAATTTGCCTTGCAAACCAAACTGAGCTGCATGGTGAATGTTTGAAGAATTCCATAGGAGCCATCCATGCCACTGCCATTAAAGTTACCCTTTTAGATATGTAATGTCCATTAATGTCTAGGAGGTAGCAAGTGGGTCATACTATCCAGCTGTGTCCTGCAGATTATCTATCATCTTCACACCCTTTAGTCTGATTTACTCCAGTCCAATCTGCTGAGGCATGAGCATTTTGAAATACAGATCTATCTTACTTTCTTAATGATAAAAGTTCATCAAATGAAGGTACTAGCAATATCAATAAGTAAGAAAAACTTTTGTCATGACAGTTTGGCTGTACTGAAACTTCTTAGCATCTGTTCACACTTCTAGTTTCCTTGCTGTCATTCAGCATTTCAGCTTATTGAGTGGAACCTATTTGCCCATTATGAAGGATAAAATGGAAGTGAATTTTGTCAAAAGAAATACAGCCCAGCCTGCATCATTTGTATGATCTAATAAGCTTCCTTCTGTAAACTATGAAAACATGATCAGATTAATCAAGAAAATGTATAGAACTGCTTCCTTAATCGTTTCTGTGTTGACACAAAATTGATTCGGTGTTATTGAAGAATGTTCTTTTGTGTTCCCCCAAAATGTATAGAACTGCTTCCTTAATCGTTTCTGTGTTGACACAAAATTGATTCGGTGTTATTGAAGAATGTTCTTTTGTGTTTTTTCCCCCCGGTAATAGAATACTTGATGTTTAGACTTTAGATGATCTTGTGTTGTACCATCCAGTTTTTAAATGGTGTATCACAAAAATAACAATTTGTTTGAATATATGCAAAATTCTTGAAGAGATCCTTAGTCAAAATTGCATTTTATATATTATCATAGAAAGATTTTAAAGTTAGTATGAAGCCCTTTTGGGTTAAAATACACTAAGATCACCTCAACTTTTGACCTTCAGAATTCAGAATTTCAGATTCCTCCCCTCACATCCCAAAACGTTGACCTCCTTCCCAGATTCCTAACAATTACAAGGAGTATTCAAAAAAAAAAAAAAAAAAAAAAAAACCGTTTAACACCTTTAAT